>JAECUM010023234.1:0-56303 GCA_016617855.1 Megalonaias nervosa | reverse complement strand
ATTTTGTACGTTTTTTTCGTAAAATTTTTTATTATCTTTTAAAAAAACAAATTTTTTGTTTTGTGTGCATCCGGGACTCTGGGCATAATTTTTTGTTTTTTAGAAGAAGAATTCAACCTGATCATGGTGGCCCGAAACAACCAATCAAATTATACTCAAAATCGCGCTTTTCCTTTGAAAACGAAACGACTTTCATTCATGGTTTAACTCCTGCGTGTGAAGATTTTGTCGTTTATCGCTCTGAAATTTGATGCTCACTCGAATTTATAATATTGACTAACTATTTATGGAGTAAGTATGTTTTCTTAATTTACACGTTATTATTTTATTATTTATACTTATTACTATCAAATGCATAAAGTTTACATCAATTTTCATACTTTACATAGTGTGGCAGTCATGTTGGTGTAACCGTAATTCGTCCGACTTTTCTGTGTGGAGATAAAGTAAATTTATCAAAAATTTTAACAATATACTAATTAAAAATAGTCTTCTGAATTTAGCACCGGCATTTTATCGTGCTGTCATAGTTTTGAATTAAGTTTGTCAGATACGCAATGCAAACAGGAAAATGCATGGACATAATGACGGAAGTAGTACAAATGCTGAGTGACGTCATTCTCGTGGCTCGAAAATATATAACACTGCCAATTTATATCAAGTTTTTGACCAAAATCGGCACAACATATAGCAAATTCATAACTTTTCAAACACCAGATACGCAATTTTAACAGAAACGATCAACAGCTCACGAGGTATAAACTTCTGGACTGCTACTATGTCAATTTTTTTTTAAGTTTTAGATTTCAATTTTTGGATAGCTCCTGGCGTAATATCTTGGGGTTTATGGGGAAAAATATAAATTCGTAACACATTTGTAATCGGGAGATCTTACTATATCACATGCCAGATCTAAAGTTTTAATTTTTTTTCTATTTCTTTCATCTAGTTGAAATATTCCATCCATCAAATGTCTGAGCCTAACTCAAAGAAACGCAAGCTTGAAGACACTGACCGAGGTCGTGGCAAGTTTCAGGCTGATTGGATTAAAGTCTTCCCTGGCGTTGTAGATGTATCCAAGTTAGGATCTTCCCATGCTTTTTGTAAAATATGCAGTAAAGACATTAAATTGTTGGCGTCGGGCATATATGATCCGGAGGAACACTTGAGGACAAAACTGCATGAAAGAAATTTTGAAACGAAGACGAGCATCCATCAAAAGCTTCTTTGCTCAGCCAAAGCAGGAAGATGATAGTGTTATAAGTAAAAAGAATGAAATAAAGTTTCCGAAATGTAAATAATTATGTAAATATGTGTAAAAATACTTTGTGTATAGCATTTGTTGTTTTAAAACTGTTGATCTTATATAATGTATGAATACATTTTTTCATGTAAGTTTTTTTTGGTCTTTGTAAGGTTTTTATTGGTCTGGCGTACAGGTTTTTATCTCAAGGGGTTGACACACACACACACACACACACACACACACACACACACACACACACACACACACACACACACGTGTGTGTGTGTGTGTGTGTGTGTGTGTGTGTGTGTGATCCACTATCTTCCTTTCAAGTTGAATATTCATTTAAAATAAAACTACATCAGATGCAAAGAGTAATTTTATTCAACAAAAATCTTATATTGACTTAAAAACATCTTATAGACTAAAAACAACCTAGAGCTTTGAAAAAGATTTGTTTTAATTGATCATTAATTCTGTCTTCTGAAACCAATTGGAAAATTTAAGAAAGAAAAAATGTCAAATTATCTACGAACGAAGAAAACTTGTTTGAACTTCAAAATGATATTTCATTTGAAAGGAGAACCATTATAGGAAAGGTTAAGATGTCAGTTTGCTGAATAAAAAGTAAAATTTACCAAACCAATTATTGTGGCTTTACAGTGCTTGAGTCAATTAAGTTGCTTATGTGTAACTTCTGTTTAAATAAACTCATAATCCAATAAGATGATACGACAGATGCTGGCCCATTGTTTGTTTATGTAGAGACAGATAATTTTATAATGACGTGAAAGAAAATATTGAGTTTCACGATGCAAGTGATTATAAGCAAGATACTGTTTATGGTATTCATCAGATGTATAAGAAGGTACAAGGACTTTTTAATATAAATTGAATCATGTATTTTATTGGAATCTTGCCGTTTTGGAAATAAGTCGTATGATTTAAAAACTGACCAAGAAAAAAAAAAATATGCAAAGATATACAAAATTAATTTAATTAGATCCTACCATAAGGTATATGATATTGCATTAAATAAGGATGAAGTATGTTTTATGAGGATACAAGATATTTAGTGCATCAGATAATACTTTGCTTTATGGATATGTTCTACCACAGAATGGCTACTCTTCTACCCTGTACTTAACAGGAAATTCAAGACTCTTTACAAGTTTATTTCTTTAGTTTATTTCTACTTTGTCTTTCCTATGTCATCTTTTAATACTACAGTCACTGCATCATTTTCCTCAAACACATTCTTCAAAGAAGTTATTTTTGGAGTAAAATGCAACTATAAATCTAACATTTTCATGAAGACATTTTCATAACCAACTTATATTGTTGCGCTATACGCCACACAATTATTGCGTAATGTATACGACTGAATGCTAATTTGCTTTGGTTGGTTGCCTTCTTTTTTCCATCCTCGAGGTTCGCACGATCTAGTATCAGCAAAAAGAATTAGTTCCCTGGTATTCACTAAAAAGTAATGTAAGCCATTTATTTACTTTGTTACCAGGTTCTAAATCGGAACTACATTGTCTTCTCTAAAAATCAAATTCTCTTCTAGGTCTTATTGTACATAAATATTGGACAGTTAATAATAAAATCATTTTATTCAGTTTCATGCAGATCTCTACAAACTTTGTCTTTTTATGAGCGGACAAAAGATAGTTACAATTGAAATTTTACTGTCATATGTCGAGAATTCTAATTTAACATGTTGAGTCAAGTTGTTGGTGATGAGAGTTGCATTTCATATTTCAAGTTTTGCAACGTGATCTTTTGAAATACATTTTGGTTGTTGGGAGTTCCATTTTCTGTGTCGAGTTTTTATGTTATATGTTGAATTACCCAGCTGTGGTTGAAATTTCAATATTTTATGTCGAGAATTCCAGTTACACATTGTGAGTCATAGTGTTTAAGTTGAAAATTCCATTTCATATGTCACATTTTTGAATTATATTTGTTGAATTACACTGCAGTTGTTGAAAATATCGTTTTGTATGTCAGGCTTTTAGAATTCCTTTGTTGACATACGCACTTGCTCTTTGACCTTTGTGTTATGGTCGCAATCATAGACAATTTGAGTTAAGGTTTTTTTAAGTTGCCTTTTTTGTTTGGTGTTTTTTTTTGTGTGTGTTTTGTGGGTTGTCGTTGTTGTTGTTTTTATATTTCCTGAACCACTGTATGAATTTTCTTCATACATGGTGTGAATCATTAGTAAGCTAAGGCCGTTCTGCGACACGCATTCTTTGCCATTTGATCTTTGGGTCACTATCATCCAGAACATTCATATTAAAGTTTTAGTTTGTTTTCATTCGCTTTTATTTCTTAAACGCCTTGTTCACACATTGAATGAATTATTATGAAGGTAAGACAATTATTAAGGCAACATGCTTGCTCTACCTTTGGGGATTGTGATTAACGTCACACGTTTAACATCACTACATGCAGGCCGTGACTTTCTTGTGTTTAGTTCAGTTTATCAAGGATTATATGCAACATAAATATCCTACATGGTGTTGAGTATTGGTGAGTGCAAGACTGCAGCAAAGTTGTAACAGATAAATCAGTGCGCTAGAACTGTGCGCACAAAAATGTACAATATTCTTTCGTGAGCGGCACATATCTGTCTTACCTCAATAACACACCGTATTTCCACCTCCCTCGCACAGTCATTTTAGAATGGCACTGCGGCAGGTTTAATTTTTTACAATTTATTTTACGGCATTAGGCTGGGACTTTTTTAAACATTGTGCCAGGCGTCTTTTTTTTTTTTAAACAACAATTTTCCCTTTGTTCAGTTGCAAAATCCCCCATTCATTTGTCAAAAACGTAAACGTGAATTTTCTTTAATGGATGAACTACGTATGAAACGTTTGATTTTTCGAATTTTGCAAATCAACTACTCTCTTAAAGATTATTGAAAAACAACAACAGCTATAATAATAATAATAATAATAATAATAATAATAATAATAATAATAATGAACAAAAGCAGCAACAATTCAGAGGTGGGTGTGGTGGCATAGCCAGCGATCCCGCCCCTCTAAAAAAAAAAAAAAAAGACGCGAAGCAAACAGAAAGTTTCCTTTAGCAAGTGTTCTTTACATTCAGGTGCCTAAAAGTATGCCATGAAAACGCTTAAAATTTAGCAGCTCCCGTAAATTATATTTCTCGATCCCGCCCCCTGTAATTCATGATGAAATAAATGAGGTGCCTTTTTGATCATGAGATACGCGTTTAAATGCCCTTTTTAAGGATAATTACCCTTCCCTTGTTAGATACAAGGAAATCCTTCTTAACTGAAGGGGAAATAATTTTCTTCCTAGAAGTGTGCGACAAAGTAAAAACAAAATGTTTGATACACGCAAGCAAGAATATTATCTCAGTCCATTTTTCAACATTGTCCTACAATTAATACACAGCCATAGTACCATTTAATTTTAATGGAATACAAAACAGAACTTCCTCCATAATTAAAAAACCCCAAATATTGGTTCTTGATATTTTAATGACGAAAATTAACTCTGCATAGACATAAAGAGGAAATTTTACAACTTTGGCAGGTTGAAAGTGTAAACATTATGGAAATGAAAAGAATAAATTTTCTTTGCTTAAATACTTGAGGTAAATTGTAGTAATTAAGTGTGCTTAAATCTTGCAATATTGTGTGTATGATTATAAACAATATTTGGAAGACCATAAATTCTAAAATACACAGTTCTTGATTTAACATTTATAGACTAAAGGAATAAAATGTCCTTACACAACATATGCATGGTTAACAGATAATATCAGCACACACAATCTGACAAAAAATATTAAATTGGGATTCTCGACATGGAAAATGAAACTTCCAAGTACGATAGAATACATCTAAACCCAAGTCATAACTTTCAACCACGACTTACAACTGAACACATGAAATCTGAAATCTCGACATAAAGAATGAAACTTTCAGCACAAATAATTTCATTCAAGATGCGAAGTTGGAATTTTCGCCATAAAACATTGAAATTTCAACCACTGCTTAATAAATCAAAAGATAAAAATCTAAGAACTCGACGTAGGAAATTGAATTTTCGACCATGAATGTGTAATTCAGGAGATAAAATGGCAAAACTCGACATATGAAATGGACTTTCAGCGCAAACAATTTTATTCAACATGTAAAACTTCAATTCCCGACATACTACATTGAAATTTCAACCATCGCCATGTAATTCAATCAATAAAACCTAAACACTTATTATAGAAAATGAAACATTCAACCACCCCTATGTAACTCAACTGATAAAATTGAAAACAAAAATCAACATATGAAATAGAACTTTTAGCACCACCAATTGTATTCAACGTGTGAAATTGGAATTCTCGACATGCAAGATAGAAATTTCAACTACTACTTTCTCGTTATATTTTTTTAATCCCATACGGCGCCTTAAATCTTTTCACATTTAGCAACACTACACTTTATCATGTTCTTTCAAACACGGTCCTTTATAGCTAAAATTATTTGAATGTTAGATGAAAGCTGTTTGCAAACATTAAAAACTGCCGTCGTTAAAGAATATCTGCTTATTGGAAAGGCTTATAAAGCTCGTTACGCTTATGATGTCTAGGCTTCCCTAAAACAGTATCAGGATGACAAAACTTGATCTGATTATTTACGTCTTGAGTAATAAAACATTATTTTCTCAATATTTAATTCCGATAATCGAGTGACTTTGCTCCATTTTCTTCAAATTATTTATTTTTCTTCTGCAATTATTCTATAATTTTATAATCTCCTGTTCCTTTTTCATTAGTACCATTTTGGATCAAATAATTGAAATAAAAATTTTACTTTCTGGAAATGCTAAAGCATTACTGATTGCTCCACCAATCATGATTGTTGTTGTTGCCATATTTAGTACTGGGGATGTTTACGCTATTCATTGGTAACACATTTTGATACTGTTCCCGATATCAAAAGAGAAAATCACTATATTTATATTATTAACTCTTTTTACTGAGAAATATAAAATAGTGTTGTCTTCAAAATATTTTTTTAAATTCCTTTGATTTAGATAGTGATTTATTTTCGTCTGAAGATTTTTAATCTACTAGGTAAGCAAAAGTTATGTCATTTCCCACTAGTATAGTAAAAATTCATAGTCATCTATAGATGTATATTCAAGATGAGAAAAAATTGTATTTAAACCAGATTTTGTTTGGTATTTTAATGTCGCTATACTGTGAGCTATCCATTGAGTATAACTTGCATTCTGTAAAACATTTTGGAGTATGGCCAAATCCATAAGTAGTAGCTATTATTTGTGATCTTTTGGAACCAAAGAATAAGTCTAAAAAAAGGAATGTTTGATATTCAATACATGATTGAAATCTTTAATAAATATATTCATCATTTGCTATACCAACAAAAGCAGCAATCTCTGATAGATTGTGAAATCATAAATCAGTATACTTCCAGGTAATAGTTATTGCACTAATTTATCAAACCTGACTTTATGATCAAGATTGTATCTGATTTGCTGTCTTAACCTTTCTAAATTTCGTCACTTCTAGTACAATACCATTTTTACCCAGAAGCGTGTTTACTTTACTTTTATTTGTTTCTGTTTCTTTTTATACTTAATTTAACTGATAGGTTCGTTCACTTAATGCTAACGTCTTTTCATCAATACTAATGTTGACTGCAATATATTTTTTTTCATGCTGTTTTGAAAGTACCTGTCTGTTGTAATCCTTTGCTCCATATCATTTAAATATTTATTATTCATTTCATACTTTTATATAATTCATTGATGCTTCCTTGTACCACGCCGATTTTATTAACTGTCTGTTAACCTGTATATGTTTAGTATCAATGAGAAGTTGCTTGCTTTTTTCTTTTGATTCTTCGATATTAGTAGTGACTTGATATGTTTAAAAGTCAATAAGATTTGAGCTTTTATAGTTTTGACTTTGTCAACTAAATCAGTAATAGATAAGTATTTGGTCGGTTTTATAAATATGATCATACTTTCACTTACACTTTTTTGTTGTTGTTTTCGTCTATTTTTCTGGGTGTTTCTGTGAAGTTATTCCTTTGTTTAAAACTGCAACAATGCATGAGAGTTCTTACCCAGTTTATCTTCCAACCTTATCACACCAGCTATAAATTCATCAACTAACAGTTAATTTCTTCATCGTCCTGCGTTTCCTCATCATTTGATTATTTTCTTAATTGATGAAGTTGAGTTGTCTCGTAAAGTATTATAGTATTGTAATTATGCAAAAGTTTTTAGTTTCCTCTATGTTACTATAAAAGGCAGATATCACACTATTTAGCCTTGAATCAATAGGTTATAATTTTTCTTGTATACGGTATCACTCTCCTATCCCTCCTTCCTATATGTCTGTCTGTCTGTCTGTCTGTCTGTCTGTCTGTCTCTCTCTCTCTCTCTCTCTCTCTCTCTCTCTCTCTCTCTCTCTCTCTCTCTCTCTCTCTCTCTCTCTCTCCGTTTGTAACTCCTGAATAGCACTGGATACACTAGTAAATCTTGTGGTATAATAAATCTTAAGCATATGAAATCTTCTTGTTGTCATCTATTTGTTTCGAGATTTTGGTTGATTTTTCATCTTGTTGTTATCTTTTGTTTGAGCTTTTGTTCAATAGTTATTAATTTATTATCAGTTTTGTTCTTTCCAGGATTAGAAATTGTTATCCTCCAAAAGTGTTATGTATTTTAGTTTCAGTTTGACTTTTTTTTTTACAAAATTATAAGTCTATGTTTTGCCTTGGATTTAAATTTTAAATACGGCGGTTATTTATGTTTATATGTTTGTTTGTTTGTGTGTGTGTGTGTGTGTGTGTGTGTGTGTGTGTGTGTGATTTGGATTTTTAAGGTAGCTTTAACAATTTTTCATTCATATCACTACGTTGTCTACAATGTGGCAGTTTATAGTGATGTCTGGGGCATCATGCCGCATACATGTAGCATCATGTCCTACCCAATCACATTATCCTGACACCAGTCAACCAGTCCTAACACTAATTTGTTAATACTGAGCGCCAAGCGAGGCAGCTGTAAGTACTATTTTTATAAGTCTTTGGTATGACTCGGCCGAGATTTTAAGTCATTCTTTATTGATTTGTCAATGGCATAATTTTTCACATCTGTTTTCTTTGGAGATTTTAAACTAAACTCACAATACCCCCTTGAAGACACTTCTTCCATCGTGTTATTTATATAACATGAACTACATATGATGCAGTCATACAATGGAAATCTGTCACGTTTACATCTTCACCTTTAATGTTGAAATTCACCTTATTAATGGTTCCTCCTTTCATGAAGTTTTACGGCCAATGAAATAAAATCACTGCAAAACACCCCCCCCCCCCATGTTTAACAGGTTTAACAGGCAATTACCTAGCAAATATGAACAAGAGAGTGGTGAGCATGCGTACACGTTCTGGGAATGAATTATCACAGCTGAAGTAATTTGTGGGGTTATGGAACCCACAGCCGTTGTCCAGATCAGTAGTTATATGTATATATCTCTGGATATTGAATCCTAGCAATTTGGAGGTAGTATTAGTTATGTATACTGTATAGTTATTGATAGGAGTTAATGTAGGTATAGAATTGTATTTTAAGCAATCGGTATCAGTACTTTCTTTCCTGTCATTATTAGCAGTCATTCCCTCCTTTGCATTTTTCTTATACATTTCAATGTTATAAAATCATCTGGAATTAAAAGTTTTTGTGTCATTCTTGTCGTTGCTATATTAGAATATATTGTTTTTAGATCATGTGAGAAATTGTAACTACAAAATCTATTTCCTGTAATGAACCTGATAATTAATCAACTGCTATTAATTGGATTTGTCAAATATATTTCTTTGTCGGGTTGCCCTTTTATGGTAATGAAACTTTCCATTCAAGTAGCAGAAATACAAACAATTTATATTCGACATGTGGTGAATACATAGTTTCGTTTACCTTGCTCCTTTCCGTATTGTAATATATTTTCTGCTTGATGTAATCTTCTCCAAAATATATATTTCTTTAATTTTCTTTCCCTCTTAAAAAATGTTGTTTTGTAACTCTTCAGTTTATTGGCTTTTGTATTACCAATTTTTTTTCTTAGGTTGCCTCTTTAATCGTTCTCGTATGTATTATGCATGGTAACTGTCCAACTAAAGTCCTCGTGGCTTATTTCATTATCAAGCACTGCATACTCATCATATTATCAATACTGTTTAACTAACTTATAGTAGACGTTAAAATCTCATTGTGTTTAGAAAATTCGGTGGACTGGCGTTTGAAAGCTTTAGCAAGAAAACCCAGTAAGGTTACACCAGACCCTCTTAAATCTAGCGACATCCGATTGCTATTCCTGCAATTCCTACATTTGTTCATTTATTTCCTTGTATGTTCCATTTGCTACGCTAGTTTTTAATTCCACATTGTATTCTTCTTCTTTATGGCTTTAATTTCATAGCTACTGTTATTGATAGAATTGTTGTTGTTGTTTTGTTGTTTTTTTTTCATTGCTCTCATAGCCAGTGTCACTTTTATTTTAATCTTCTGTAATTTATGTTCTTTTTCCACTTGCTTTTTATCTATTTAAACAGAATTTTTTCTTTAACAGCTGATAGTGCCATCTTGTTCAATCTTGCATTTATTAGCTTGTCCTTTGCAATTTACTGAAAGACTAGTTGGTTATAAGTGAATAAAAAGTGTTTTACTTAAAAAAGTAAACAACACCAGTTACTGCAACCACTGTCTTAACTAACAAATGTTGTGGTTTTATGTTTCATGATCTGTGATATGATCATGACTGTACTTATTCCTAAAATGTTGAGTATTCTAAAGCTGTGGAGTGTATCAAATACATTTTCTTTATTTGTTCTTGGTTGAACTGAAATATAATATTTTGAATTCAGTCAATGTTATTGTTCTCATCAGAGGCACATTTATGGAACATATTTTGGTGACTACGGTTAGTCTGTTATGGTAACACTAACACATACATCAACTTTGATCCAACTCTAGAGATTATAGCAACTGCAAAAAGCATGTGTTTCCTAGAACAACAACAACTTAAAATCTGCATCTAAGGAGATTTTGAAAGAAGAGCATATCCACTCTGATGGAGAGGGTGATTAACCAATATGAAGATTGAGAGAATTATAAGTTAAAATCATGTTCGGTTAGTTTTGTCTGTGCTTTGACCATTGTATGTGTTATATTTTTATTATAATTTGTAGTTGCTTTAAATATAATTATTCACGATATTTTATTATTAAATATTTAAAGTCTTTCTAAAATGTGTTTTTGTAGCACAATAATAATTTTACTATTTAAAAAAAAAACTATTTAAAATTAAATGTGTTTTGTGGTATTTTGTCGAAATTGGGCAATATTTAGTGAAAACGACGCTTAAAAATACCGCGAATAAACCTCCTTACTTTACGTCCCAATGTCCTTATTTGTTTTATTCAATCCCTCTACTCGGTTTATAAAACGTTGACAGGTATACTAATGACAAAACAGATTTATATACTTCTTTACACAAGCTAGCAAGGGACAAACATAAGAATTAATATTTAGACTTAACCAAATAATTGGGTTTTTTATGATATGCATTTTAGGCGGTCAGGCACAACGTAGAAAATATACTACAGTCTGTTTCAACTTTACAAAACACTGTAACAAAGTTTATTTAAAGTTTAATTTTGGGTTAAAAAGGATATGACTCAGACGAACACATTGAAATAAGATCTTAGCAGTATATTCCAGATTCGAAAGTTAGGCTAAGCTATATTAATGGTGGCCATGGTGTATGGTGATGAAAATAAATAATAAAGTAGGTACATATGTTACAGCAACAAGCTAGAAGTGGAAACAATGGTATAAATGATAATTGATGGGGTAGATAAGAAATTTTCAATCCCGGTACATTAAAATTCGCATGACTCTAAAATTTGTTACAATGAATGTTTGTTTTGGTTTTTGTTTAGATTTATTAGGATTTCACTGAATTTTGACACATTTTCGGTTAGTTTACCCGACTTAGTAAAATCAACAAAATCAGTATACAAGTTTAAATTATATTTTCAGATACGAAAACTATTGTATGAATGCAGATACAATTACCAGATGATCTGATAGGAAAATATAATAAAAACGCGACGACGGTTTCGGCAGAACTCGACACGCGCGCCGACTAATTCTAGCGTTTCAATTTTCTGGTTTTGATTCTCAAGTTGATTCTCTTTCTTGCACTAAGATGTTACGATGATAAAATTAAAATGATATGATGTAGTGACATTCGAATGTAAGAAGAAAGGAAGGAAGAATGAAACACATGTCTGAATGAAAGAATGACGATAGAAATGGAGATTAAACAATAGGAATGAAAGAAAAAGGATGTGAGAAACGAGAAAGAAAGGAAGAAAGAGTACTGAAAGAACGAGCGATGAATAAGTGAAGACAGAGAAAGATAGAAAGGAAGAGAGATATTATGAGTTGAGATGTGTTTGTTTTGCATTTGTTTTCATTTGTCTCACACCAACTAAAAGGAAACATACGAGCTACTTTTGGTGCGGAATCTCGTGCCAATTGGGCAGTATTTATCTGACACCATGTAATCTAATCGTCTCTGATCGCAATTGCAACATGTTAATAACATGTAGGCTAATCTATCTAAGCTCCCACCTTTAGCCTATTATCCCGCAGCTCCAGCATCTTGCATGGATCTATCACGTTGGATCACTCTAAGTTACCGCATGACTGTCGTTAATTACCCAAAGGCTTCGGATTACCAACCGGACCGTCTCACACGGTCTCAGTCTGTACCTCACACTTTGATCATTTAGGTTCCCGCTTATCATGATATTCGTTTGAGTATAAGGCGGAGGGGGGGGGGGAATAGTTTTGTAACACGTCTTTAAACCATTCCTTACAAGTTTGTCTTCTTCAATGAAAGTGTGCACTTCTTCCATATATTCCTCCAACATTTCTTCTTGGGTCATCACTGAACATTTGTCGTATTCAGATCCGACCCGACCATAAAGTATTACTACGACTACGCAGTCACTTAGGGCACCGGGCTTTAAAGGGAACAATATTAGATGGAAATTAATTTTTTTTGGGGGGGGGGGGAAGGGGGCAAAATCAAAGTTCGCCTGGGGCACCAAAATCCTTTGGGCCGGCCCTGATCGTATTGGACTTGACTGGGATGAAGGACATGACATCCGTAAATATTCTGTATCATCCGAAGCGTTTTATTGTTTTAGTCAAGTGGTAAACTAAACATTTCATTAATGCTTTCTCATGATTCGGTCTTCGTTCTAATGTTATTTCTTCTTCTGTATTTTCTTCTCTACCACTTTGATTTTGTTGTGTCTGTTATGGTTCATGCTTGATCGTCGATATCCATGTTTTGGGATAATGTGTTGTTTTTTTTTTTTTTTTGTCGTTGATGTTTTGCGTTGTTGATTCTCTTTTCTGATGATAAAATGTTAGAATGATGATGTAAAACGTGATATGATGTAGTGACGTGCGAAGGTAGTAAGAAAGGAAGACAGAAGGAAAGAAACCCATGTCTGAATGTAGGAAAGAAAGAACAAGAAGCGGAAGATGAGAAGAAGAGAATGTATGAATGCATCAAAGGATGATAAAAGAAAGGAAGAAAATGAGACTTTACTAACACGAATGAAATACGAAGAATGGAAGAAAAGATTAGGGAAGAAGGGAAATGAAATAATAAACGATGAATAAGCGAAGAAAGAGGAAGGAAGTGAAAAAGAAATGAAGAAAGATAATATAAAATGAGATGAATTACATATTTCGTATTTATTTTCATTTTCTGACACCGCCTGAACGGAAACGTATGATGCAACCCACCATACAGATATCAGAAGGCAAGTGGTTAAATTCATTCGATATATGCTAGGACACTAATGACTCATCTTCCTTTATGAAGAAATAAATCACAAATATTCAGATTTTGGGCGAGGAGGAAACTCTTGCCGACCAGAATTATGAAATACCTTTACAAATCAAGTTGAAACATTTTCATATAATTCATAAGCTGATCAAAGTACACATGATGATATATTACGTCATAGCATCTCCTTATAATTCACAGAGTAACGTTACTAAAGGCTAGTTTCCGCATTACCAAAACCCTACACTGTTTGATTGGAAGCTTGTTATATTCAGGTTGTAATTAAAACATTAAAAAAAGCCACTCAATACCAGATTTTATTAAATGTTAAAAACGAAGCAAAACCTTTACAAAACACTACCAAAACATGTTCATGAATAAATTAACATAATATTTACATATGACGGACTTTATCACATCACATATTACATCTTTGATAAGCTAAATTACAAACACAAAAATTCAATTCAATTCATCAATAATTTTCAACGCTAAACTTTACAACTATCCTAACACTGAATGTGGTTTCATTGCACTAATGAGACCTTACTTAATCTACAAATTCCAATTTCTTAACAATCAATCTTTTAATCCAATAAAGAATAGTATAAAAATAAAAACAAGTAACATAATCTGTAACAACATTGATGTATAGTGATTGGAGATACATTATAAGAATAATAAATATGAAGAACATAAATCTGTACATCTGGGTTTTGCAGAGCATACAATAGATCATGTAAAGATGTGTGTGAATGTAAATATAATTACGGAGCTGGAATAATTGGATACTGGAGACAAATCTTTGCTGATGAAATAAATTCAATGTCATTTATACTATTTTTGATATGCAATTAAATACACTTAAGAAACATAAGAAACCCAGGAGATTTCAGGAGAAAGAGAGGTTTGTATATGGTAACTATTTCGTACACCATGCTGCGTCACTCTTTCATTGTTGACAGATATGTTGTTGTTATAGTTGTTATAGGGTTTAACGCCATTTATCAACACAAGACAGGCTATACATGGAGGCCAGTATAAATGGTGGAGGAAGAACCCGGGAAAACCCCAGAAAGAACCACCGACCCACGAGAAGCTAACGGCAAGCTTTCTCACATACCCACAATTGCCGAGCCCAAGACTCGAACCCACGCAGACAGAGGTGAGATGGCAGTGACCCGTAACGGTGAGCGCTTTAGACCACTCGGCCACTCAGGGCCAGTTGACAGATAAAATAACATATTATGGAAATTATAGGTATTTTTATTATTGTACATTCGTTCTTACGAGCTTTTAGAAACTATTTTTCAACTTATGTACCTGCGATACAACAATACAACATGTAGTCTCTTTCACAGACATTGAAAATACACTGCTGCTATATTTTTTCTTCAAAAGATGGAATACAGTATATCATTTCCATTTTAGACGTATGAATCTGATGTCAAATTTTAACATGCGTAGAAATAAGACATCTCGGTTAAATTTTAAAAAGATATCAGAGTGGAGGCGGGGTGTGGGAGTTTTCAACAATTTCTGTTCCTTTGATCTCAGGGTTAAACGGACACTTAGAGCTTTATCTACACATCAACATAAATCAAGTAATATTGGAAGTTTAGTAGAATTTCCAATTCCCCATGTTTGTTAGTCTCACATAATGGATTTTGCAGGAATAATGCTTGTAATCATTCCACTTGATTCATTGTTTCCATACAGTCCTGTAAAAATTTCGTCCGGACGCTAATTTTGCTAACAAAGATAACACGGAATAATGCTTGTAATCATTTCACTTGATTCATTGTTTCCATACAATCCTGTACAAAAGTCGTCCGGACGCTAATTTTGCTAACAAAATTAAGAATGTTATATTTTCAATAAAGGACTCTCCAAGGGTAAATGACTGACATTTAAACAAAAGCAACACGAAATTTAACCAGTCAACGATCCTAGATGAGTGCCTAAATACTAAATAATACTAGTCAACAATCCAACATAATTTTTAAAATGTTTGTGTTGTTATATACCACACTGATGAATTTAAATTAATTCTGCCACTTTACCAGATTTTGTTAGAAAACTTCACTGTCCTAATTTATTTCCTTCTTTTCTTTCACGAAGTTCCACCTGAATATATTTATAATATTAACAAATATTTAAAAATATTTTTGTGCTATCTATTGTATATTTTTATAGCATGTAATAAGAGTAACAGGGGAGTAAAAATATCGTCATATCGGATGTTTTTATATAAATGAGAAAGACCTGGATACAGGACATGAGAAGGGACTTTGCGATGTGTTTCGTAGTATAAGATATTTCATTACAGAAGACTGCATTATAAGCATAGTCGTATGTAGATTTTAGAATACTTATTTGAAAATGACCCACACTTTTTCAGAAGCATATTGTGCATTTTTACAGGTGGACAGAATGAATGAGTTTAAACGAAATTTCGATTTTGAATTAATGTTAAACTGAGTCTGAAATATGAAAATAATAATGAATATTTATGTACTAATCCTATTTTGTGTTTTAAATTTTGATTTTACACGACAGTTATGCAATCCATGTTATATGCAGTACACGAGTAAGAAACACAACTTGTTGAAATTTTTCAAAGGCATTTAAGAGTGGGATGCAAAAATGTCATCTTGTACTCATTTCAGTCACAATGTCTTCACACTACAACTCCTGATTAGTGTATCTTCTATATTCTCTTACCAAAGAAGTTTCAGAGAATTAGAATCACTCGAACCTGTTTTATTATCTATCTAAGACTTGCATTCATTTGAAATTTGAGTCAATGGACAGAAAGCGAGAACTTACATCATGTGGGTTTATACATGGGGAAACCTTGCATTTGTGAAAATAATAAACTTGCATCGTGATACTTTTCATTTAGTTAGAGTTTTTCCATGTATGTTTTAACGTTTTATGTCAGTTTCATTTGTTTGTGTGTGAATGCGTGTGTGCATGGAGAACATTTTTGTCAAGCCCACATTAGTGGAAAACGAGAAATAGCAGTCACTTTTCCGACGCCAGCAGCAACATTAATAGTTCCGTAAGGTTTAGGTTGCGTTTTTTAGGAATACTTTGATCATCGGCTCGACAGACCCGGTCTTCTTGCCTAGCTAACCTGGGGGTGGGGGCATATTTTTGATCCAAACTTGAAGTACCAGTTAACATTATCACTTCCTTTGACAAATTTAAACATGAGCAACATTCGTGCATATAAACAAGGTGGTTTTTTCATCAGACTTTCTGAGCTTAATACAACTACGGAGGCCAAGTTTCTGATCCAATTTTGACAAAACTTTAAATAACCTCATGTAAACACAATTCAAAATATCAGCAAGATCCTTGCATATCACTGAGCTGATCCTGTATCTGACTCTTTGATCTTGTTACCACTATGGAGGGTATGTTTTTAATTTTGTTTTATAATCAGACTTTTTATATCAGTAATAGTTCGGGCGAGTTAAAATATGAGCAAAATCTACAGATATCAACGAGGAAATTTCACATCAGACTGGTCAAGCTTGTTATCACTTCGAAGTTCCAATATCATGAAAATCCTGAGCAATTTTTAATGTCAATGACATCAATGCATATTGATGAGGTTATGTTGCATCTGAATACTACTCAGGAAGATGAACTGGTTTTTTTATATATCAGATTTGCTTCGTAGGCTTATGTGATCAATATCATTGATATGTACGATTATGAACGATATCCTTCTTGCAACTGATTGGCTGATCTTGTTACCGCTCTGAAGTCTTCCTTTATCAACCAATTTTGAGCATATTTGGTGCTTAATCGTCAAAATCTAAAATGAATTTGAATATGAATGACAAAGATGTATGTTAGTGAGGTAATCTTATATCAGAATGGCTGAGCTTGCTAGCACTCGGAAGGTTTTGCATGTAACCTGACTTCGACTACATTTGGTATTTAAATTTTTTAATGTGGGTAAACTTGCATCTCATTGGTTGAGATTGTTGCCACTCAGGAGGTATCACTTACGGTGTTTCCCCGATGTGTCAACTTAGTTAACTGAGATCGTTGATAACTTGGATGATGAGGATCATTCACACATATTAATGACCCGATTTTATATCGGAATGACTGTGCTTCTTAATTCTTTTTGTCCTGTCTTTTGTGAAGAAATTTTTATCAAGTTTGGTGTGCAGAACTGTACCAGCAAGAACTTTGAAGGCATTGTGAATGTTATATGTGCAGATTAATGACAGGTACGGCAGTCTAGTTAATTAAACTTAAATGCGTTCAAGCCTTACTATAACTCTTATGCCAGGAAACCAAGTGAACAATATCAAACCCACTTAGGCCTCCTATCAGACACAACGTCTATTCATGTAGTTACAAAGTCTGGATATAGTATTTATTGTTTCTAATGTATTTGGTATTTTACCCCAAAAATTGACATGAAACGAGTTTCATTTACTCAGAAGCTACTGGAATAATCTGGTCCACCCGAATACATAAACAGTGTGTGTGTGTGTGTGTGTGTGTGTGTGAGAGAGAGAGAGAGAGAGAGAGAGAGAGAGAGAGAGAGAGAGAGAGAGAGAGAGTCTGATTCTAATACATCAAGAACATTGTTTCCTTACGTAACATCTTCCATATCATATCCCCGGGTACCTTTTAGAACTTTTTTTTTGCTTTTCTGGTTTTGGACCAGCAGACCTTGTGTTATGGTCTGTCATTTGTAATATGTCTAGTAGTTAATGAATGTAATCGTTACTCATCCCAAAACACCGAGAACTGTTCAAAACCTTTACAATACATTTATCCAGAGGTTCATTTGGTCCGAAATGAAATTGATGTCCGTAGAACATTCAATATGACCATCATGAAATTTAACACATTAATCAAGATATATGGCTGATAAGTGTCATACCTGTGATAATTAAGATTCATGGCATGAAATGATTTGTGATAAATTCCTGATTTTAAGCTTCCAGATTTATGTAGTTTCATAATAAGAGTATCACTAAATAGCACACGAAGAAAGCCCCAGAGTCCCCAGTAATACACACCAAACAGCACAAAAAGAAAGCCCCATTGTCCCAGTAATAAACACCAAATAGCACATGAAGAAAATTTGTGTCCCAGTAATAAGCATCAAATAGCACACGAAGAATACCCCAGCGTCCCAGTAACAAACACCAAATAGCACATGAAGAAAATCCAAGTATCCCAATAATATACATGTCTTAAGATAGAAACAACATCCAAAGGTATTAATAACTTTTTACAGTCAACGGCCAGTACTAACAAACCACCCCTCTAACTGTGCCCGTTTGATGCATATCAATTACTCAAATTTCCATTGTTCCAAATGCAAATAGGTAATTTGAATGACAGAATTCCGTGGCTTATTAATAACCTATGCTAATGGTATACTCCAAATGATCTATAAAACAGGGCAGTTTTGTTTCCTTGAAATATTAAAAACAAAACGTATGTTACATTAAATAATTTTAAAGATGAATAGCCTGATTAAAAGAATTCCAGATTTGTTAGCCAAATATTCCAGATTTTGGGTTTGAGAGTCTTCAGATATGATCGACCTGTAATCTTTCTTATCTTAGCACAACTATTCTTACTAAACATCTGAGTGATTTATCATGACACTTTACGCACTTTCTTTGTATGGCCTGAGTGGTCCTAAATGAAAATGATGCATTCAGCATGGCCTACAACGTAGCAGTCTCTAAAATTGTAGGAATTATCATGCAATAATATTGACAAGCTCGTTTAACCTGAAGTCTAGATGGTCAAAAAATGAAAATGTTCCCTTTCGACATTCAATATGGCTACTCGAGTTTTCATTTTGTAAATAAATACATTTTTCACTGTCTTCCTAAACCATTCGAAGGATTGTCATGAAATAGTGTACATCCATTTTTTCCTGAGAATCGTTTGGTCTTTAACGAAAATTCTACACATCAATATAGCTGCCATGATGGTTGTCTTTTAATCTTGTTCGTTGTATTTCTACGAATGAATATGTCCTCTAGTATCAGTCTATATCTATTATTGCATGTATTTTTATCCAGCTGATTCCGAGGGAAGTTTAACATGCAGTCTATTTGGCGTCTATGTGTGTGTCCGTCAATACCTTGGAATTTCCTAAATATTTGTTGTTTGTACTTAGCCAGATAGAAGGAGGGGTCGTCAAAAGTGTGGTCTCTTATTAATTGTATCAGTATTATGTGCTCATGTGCACTCCAATGTCTCTGTATCTGAACTGTAATATTTCTAACCAAACAAGGGAAATAATTATCCGAAGTTCAAGGGACATAAATCTACGTTATCTATTGCATCATATACAGTTTTTACCCATTTTAAAGTAGATTGTGATTGATTCGAATTTTCATATTTTCCATGTAAAATAATAACTTAAATGTAAGCTTTACGGCAAAAATTCAAATGACACTTATTAAATTTAGACAAAACGTTACATAATACATATTCTTCAATGATTCCTTTGGACTGTCAGGTACAATGCTGTTAATGGAAAAGTATCAATTACAGTGTTTAATGTGATGGATTCCTACACAAGTGCACCACCTTCGATTCCCATTCCCAAGCTGGGCTGTTTTTGACAAAACAAGACATTTTACTTCAACTGCCCAAAAAAAACCAGCTCTAATCAAAACACTTTAAACTGTGCTTAGCTAAGTAAACCAGAATGGGTGTGCATAACCAATATTGGTTGCATTTTTTAACAAAGAAATCGATAATGTTCTTCAGATTTTGACACGGAATTGCATTCGTGGTCTACCTCTTCACCGTGCTCAGGAAAATGTTTCCATATCAGACACCGAGTATAACCCCTATACAGCAGTACAAAACAATCGCCAGGACCATGCATAAGGTTCAAACATGTTAATCAATTGCCTACGATATTAACATCCGAAAAAGACGAGCTGAGAGGTTAAAAATCCACTCGGAAAAATGTACACTAGAGATTGTTTCCTTTTCCAACGCATTTATAGTACACTGAGTAATAAAGTTTTCACATCATCCATACACAGTTCTTACTTCACTGATTTGTATTACAAATAATTCAAGATGAGTTTACCATATGATATCGTTTTATTTCATGAACTCATACGAGGTAATGTGTGACTGCAAACAAAAAAACGAAAATAAAACTAATACAAAGGCAGTCTATTTTAAGATACTAGGGCAATCTGTAATACAAATACAGCTGTCAGTTTCTTCGTAAGGATTGATTTGCATTAGGCATTTGCACTAATTTTAAAACATCAAAACATATGTAATTTCTCTGCACTACAATTTGTGTCTAATAAATAATTTATAACTATTAAACAAACATGGAGGTGTACCGTAGTCCGCAATTATACAGGAGACAATATACACTTTTAATTATCTGTTTCCTTAGATTTTTTTCATTTTCCTTAGAGCAATTTCTGAATTCACAAACATTGTTGCAAATGATGGAGATACATTTTTTATTAAGGAAAGTTAACAATTTTGTTGCTGTTGTCTCGTTATTATATCGTGCCAAAATTAGTCCTAAAACCGTTAGTATTAGCAATAAAAGTCGTTCCTGTAATTAAGTTCCTAATATACTCGCAGAAGATCGAATTATACACATTGTTAGACTTCTATACTAGAGGAAAGACATATATTTCATTAATGTATTTCATTGTTTTTAACACAAATAGGATCAGATATACAATCATGCAGTTAACAGCCTTCAAAACACATGCAAAATTTTAAGTCAGTTATGTAGATCTACAATATAACAGTTACTTTTGCTGAAGCAGTGCCTCCATGGATTCAAAAAAAGTTTATTCTGGAAGGCTTTCCGGGTGAACTCTAGAGTTTGATCTTGGGGATGACAGCTTATTTACACCAATCTTTTTTCTTAGCTTCTTGACCATAAAGGTGCCGACCCCAGCAGCCACCGTCACGCCAACCACTCCTCCGGCTATACCAGCTGCCACTAATAAAAGAAGGTAATAAATTTCAGAGTTACCGAGTTTGAAATTGTCAAATCTGTTGTACTGTTGGATAAATGTGGTACAGTTAATGACTTTACAAGAAAGTTTGCTCTGTAAGTATAAAGAAATGTGGTAGTCCTGAATGTAGTCTGAAAGGTGGATGGAGTTATTGGAGTCTATCGGGATGTGTTTTTGGAATTGATCTTGGAGATCTTGATGCTGTAATTGTGATACAAGATGAAAGTTCTATGGTGGAGACAACAGCTGAAAATGGTTTAGGTACTGGAAACGGAAAGGAGAGTGCTAATGACGGTTGAGACATGTCCGTAAAGAAAGGCATTGTTTCATCGTGAAAGTCTAGACAAGATGACCCATTGGTTGACTTACAAATTGTGGTTGATACTGCGGGAGGTTTTGACTGAGCTGAAACCATTGGTGTAGATGTTACTGATGCTGGCTGAGATGCTGCTGCTGTTGATACGAGTGTTCCTTGTGCTAAACCAGATACTGCTGGTGACAGGGATGTTGTCAAAGTTGACTGAGATGTTATTGCGGTTGAAGGAGAAGTTGTAGTTTCTGTAGACTGAGATGTCGGCCATGTTGACTGAGTTGTAGCCATTCTTGTCTGTGTTACTGTTGGTGCTGCAGCTGGCTGAGGTGTTGCTTGTATTGAAAATGTTGCTGGTGATTGGGATGTTGTCGAAGTTGATTGAGACATTACTGTGGCTGAAGAAGTTGTTGCTGTTGACTTAGATATTGGCAGTGTTGAATGAGATGTAGTCATTGTTGTAGATGATACTGTTGTTATTGCTGCTGGCTGAGATGTTGCTTGTGTTGAAGGAAATGATGCAGCGTTTATGTTTCTGCTGTGGTTATCTTTGAATAATGTAAAGTAACATTTAAATACCAGAATAATACATTGTAGGTGGACGCATGTGTATGGTTGGGTAGGGTGGGGTATGTGAGAGAGCGAATCTGCAAAATCATAACAAAGAGAGGAAGCGAATCTGCAAGATGACGGAAAAAGCGGATTTCCTACTAGTCGCCGAGTTTTCCTGGCATATTAGAAATGGTAACTTGATCATATACATTTTGTTGTGCAAATAGTTACACATGTATATTATTTAATCCACTGAAAATATATATTCTTTCTCATGCCAGTACTAATTTTTCTGCAGATTTCTATCTTACTTTTCTCTAGTCACACTGGATATATTTATTCATGAATGTATCACTGGGCCAAAACAAAAGATTGCAGTTAGTGTAAACAAACAGTTGTTTATTTTTATCTCCGGATCGAAATAGTAATGTAAACCCGAGTAAATCAATACGACGTAATTTCAGTATAAGAACCCTACAGACTCTCATTCCTGAAATAAATGAAGACAAATTCTAACACATATGTGAGATACTCTGCAAACATGGAACATAATGCACACGAAATAACGCATTTGTGAATAAATGGACTGCAGAAAATATATATAGTGTACACGAAATATGGAATTTGTGAAGCAATGGAAAACAGAACAGATAAATAGGACAGCTACATGAAGAGAAAAGCAGACTGCAACAATTACGAATATAACAGTAAAGAAATATATATATATATATATATATATATATATATATATATATATATATATATATATATATATATATATATATGACTTAACAGGCGTTGATTGTGTGTTTCTTATTTTTGGTCGAGAGCTGGAATATGGGAAGATCCGAGAAACAAAGTGAATAACTGACTGACTTACAAATTGTAACTGATACTGCAGGAGATGTTGATTGAGCTGTAACCACTCTAGAAGATGTTGCTGCTGCTTGACTAGATGCTGCTGTTG
This sequence comes from Megalonaias nervosa, assembly GCA_016617855.1. Classification (NCBI taxonomy): domain Eukaryota; kingdom Metazoa; phylum Mollusca; class Bivalvia; order Unionida; family Unionidae; genus Megalonaias; species Megalonaias nervosa. Next base: position 33,261 of record JAECUM010023234.1, on the reverse strand, counting down.
ACACGAGTGTTGCTTGCGTTGATGGAGATGTTGGTGGTGACTGAGATGTTATTGTGGTTGAAGGAGATGTTGTAGTTGCTGTTGACTGAGATGTAACCATTGTCGTAGATGTTACTGTTGTTGCTGCTGCTGCCTGAGCTGTTTCTTGTGTTGAAGGAGATGTTGTTCTCAAAACGGTTGTAGTCTGACTTGTTGAGGGCATCGTTGTCGTCTTGGTCGTCGTTTCCGTCTCTGAAGTTGTGCTGCTTGTGGCAACTGACAGAGAGATAAATTATTAATGCCATTAAAATTAAAGAAAACATCTGTAACACTATATTCTGTACTCTTTAATTTGATAGATAAATACAATATCATAGTAAAACGTTTTGAAATTCACAGAAAAGATTCCTGATTAGATTGTGCAAAAGCATATAGCTTATTTTCTATATCATCCATAAAGACTGCTTTCCAATATTATGATTCCTTCTTTTGCAACATTAATTCAAAACCTTCTGTTTTGATACCTTCACTGGGGCAGCGCACTCGTTAGCGCAAACAGTCCAGCAGTTTTAGACGAAACTTAATCTATATTATAGTCATCACCTCAAGATGTGAATATTGACAAATCACTGCGGTCCCACACATTTTATTAGAGGTATTACTCTTTTGCGTTGTAGCTCAATGCAATGTACGATACAACCTTCTTAGTACAAGTAGCCCAGCAGTTTATAATGGCTTCCCATGAAACTTTGTAAACATTATGATCATCTAAAGATGCGCATATCAACCAATCACTTTGTTACAGCACTTTTTGTTGGAGTTATTGCTTTCTTATAGATAAATGTAGTGTCTAATCCAATCTCATTTGCGCAACTAGTCCCACAATTAGTCTTGTAGTGCAGTTGTTATAGATAGCTGTCAAGTTTTTAACATATTATTGTCATCATCTAATGAAGTACATATATGCATATCCTTCTGCTCTCATAATTTTGTAAGAGTAACTGCCCTCTTCTACTTAGACTCGGTTCATTGTGAATGCGATACGTTATCAGTTTTAGTGGCTTGGTGTGAAACTTCTTCTTGATCAGAACATCTGTGTATTAGTCTGTCATTGTAATGACACAAATTTCAAGAGTCACACGCTTTTCTCGACTATTGACTCATCATCATGACGTACGTGTGGGATGCAGGAGTGGCAGGGGTTAGTAAATTGCTCGATCGTTCTTTTGTAAAATTTTTCTTTCATTTTATTATTTTTCCAGGAAGAAAAAAGACTTAAGATAACATTTGTTTTCCTTGAAAAGGGGAACGTTTTGTCTGTGCAAAGCCAAAGGTAACTATGTACAGATCAGACAATGAAAGGCTGGTATGTTCTAGGTACTGGTGTACACGCTTGTATGTTAACTAAAGCTCTGTCCCCATCAATTGTTCTGTCCCCATACGTTTTTATTCGTTTATTTTTCTGCGACAAATGTATACCTTTAATCGAACAGAATATTGTTTTTAAACATTTGTTCAGAACATCTAACAACTTCTCAGAAACATTCTGGTCACGAGTCTAGTGACTTAACCACTGGGCCGTCGCGGCTTCCCTGCCAAAAATAAACATGATTCGTCTATTTTCAAGTGATAGTTCTAGCGATTACAGCATTGTCTTTTTCCTTTTTCTCAGGTCAGATATCATCCCAGTCACAAGTCCATGTTGGCCAAAAAACAAACAAAAATGGAGAAGAAAAAGAACTAGCACGATTGAATTTAAAGAAAGCATCGCATAGGGCAGTGGTTCCTACTCTTTGTGGCCACGACCCTAACAAATAGTTATTCTGAACCATACGACCCCGTTTTCACATTTTAATAAGTTTTGCCACCCTCAACAAAATCTTGGCGACCATCCGCAACCCTCCAGAACATCCTTGCGACCCTTGTTTTGGTCGCGACCTCGGGTTCCGGAACCACTGGCAGAGAGTTTGGTATGGTTAACTTTGGGATTCTAAGGAATATTTTACTCGAACAACATTCATAGCTGTTGTTTGTTTAGCACTGCGGTGAACACAAAACGAACCCTACTCATTTCATCATTTTACCTTTGTAATGCAGTGGTGCAGTTTGAACTTGACTATTTCCATTTCCGAACATTATTTACAATTGCCGTATTTCCGACGTTATTATATGTCAAATGATAGAGTGAAAATATGAAGGGATTTTCCCATTACACGAGAACCCAGGTTACTTCTGCAATTAGTACATTGCATTCTACTAAATTAAACATAAGTTAACAGAATATAAATCGTTGCATAGCAACGTATGATACATGTTGTACCAGAAGTGCATCACTAGTCAAGTTTAAACATGATCATTGTCAATGCAGAGCATCGTTTGTATTATACAATGACTTTGCAGGTATTCACATACCAGTTAAAATAAATGATTGATGAAGTCTACTAATATCTGGACACATTCCATTAGATTTTTCATTATCTCAAGTCAGTAATTAAACCATTCAGACCATTGGATACCATAGAAAGGATTGCATTTACAGCTACCTTTCAGAAGTACTGGTCTGTCTATGAAATTACAGGCCAAAAAAAAAAAATAATACAATTTTGTGATATCCTCCATTTATTATTTGTTTATTCAAAATTCATCAGGATTTGATCCTCATTTATATCATGTCATTGTTACCCCCTCCATTAAGGATCTCTCTCTCTCTCTCTCTCTCTCTCTCTCTATATATATATATATATATATATATATATAAATTTAGTCATAATTTTAAAGTTGATACATTCGCTGAAGACCCGAAAGAGATCATTAGCAAACGTACAATTAGGTTTGTGAAAAGTTATTGATGTTCAAGTCACTCATGAGATCAACTACATAAACAAATATAATCAATTTCATAGACACAGTGAATCATTTAAAATCATGAAGTAGAATACTTATATTGAGACACGGCGTCTACCCATACAAGTATGTCGATTCATTGGAGAAAATCAATGCAACCAACCAACTGAAAAATTAGAGTCCCCAATAATGATACCTGGCGTGAACAGTAAGATAATTTCTCTAGCTTATTCTAATCGCTTTGATTATTGTCATATGTTTGAAATAGCAGCCAAGAGCCTTCAAAATTCACCATGAATGTAGTTACTTTCATTGTTCTTCGACTTCAACTTTTCTTTATCATTGTTCCTGATTAAGTGCCCGTTAATCATTGTGTACTTTTCTAATTGAAACTTTAACACATGTGTTTGTTTAGTTACGCTGTTAACTGCATTCTCAGCCGCATCAGGTCTGCAATATGCTTTGCTTAATGCACATAATATTGCCCTCAGACATTTTTGTAAACTGGCGTTCTCTATGCCACTATATCAAATGGTTCGAGTTTGGTTCCTTGATCTGCCATCACATATTTACGAACTTCTCTTTCTGCTCTTTCGATCATTTTGCTAATTATATATGTTTCGAATATTGAGCTATCTCACCTCTTAACCTGATGGAATTATTTCAGGCAAGCGAATCAGTCAGATTTGTTATGAGACCTAAATGCCTGTTTTAGCAGCCTTGTTTTGATTGCTCATATGCCTAATATAAAATGTCATTTTAAGCAGCCAGATTTAATCCATATAATAAACAAAGCATATAAAAATTGCATACATTGCGTGTACAATATAACAGACAACTAAAGGTTAGAAAATACAAATCACATAACAATCGCCTTTACGATTTACATAATTTACAAATTAGAATGGTAAATGCTTACATCCAGCGACATGAATGTTTACCTAAAACCTACACAACTTCTATAAAATATTTGCGAACCTCCTTTCTTGGAAACAGTTATGAATTAAGGGATTATTTCTCTCAAACTACCAATCTTAAGGTGTTCAAATACAAAATCTAATAAATCAATTAAACTCTATAGATGAAGTGTATATACTATCTTGGCCTGGAGCATCCTTTAAACATGCTGGCTTTTGTTAAACTATACTATATATTTGACGCTTCTTATATATGATTTGCTTTAACTTTGAATAATCATTCATTGGGCACAAACGGTTAAAACTTCTATTATCAAGTTCACAGATCTTTAAGAATAAACTCGCCATCCCCAAGATGACGAAAGGGTTAGTAAATAGCAAATACATAATAATATGCACTCTGGAGAAACTGGTTTCCGGTACAGGAGTATATTTGGTATGGTGTGTTAAAAACCACACTGAATGGTGAGAATTTAATAGGCATATTGTCATTAGTTTTTCTTTAGTGTCCATAAAACACTCAGGATTGCTTGCAATTTGCTATCTGCAAAAATATGTCTTCCGCATTGAAAATTCATAAACAATAACGATATATACATTACCATATATTTTCTCCACCACTCGTACATCTGTACATCGTGCATTATCACTATTTCTGAAATTGACAAAAATTATGATAATATGGAACATTTCACCGTATTGAAATATACATCTATTTGACAAGACAAAAGACTATATATGAATATTTATAAAATGGATGTTCTCGCAAAAAAGACTGGTTCATATACTCCCTAAAAAACTAGTCGAAGAATTCATTGATATACCTTAGACGTGTACAAGTACTTTTATTTATAATGCTTTCAGGAGTTTGCAGCATTTATAATTTCTGAGAAGTATAGGGTCGTATGTATATAAAAATAAAGACGAAATTAGTTTCCCACGAGTCAGAATTACAAACCCAGAATGATGATGGCTTATGTGCATAACAAGTTATAAACAATGCTCATATTGGTCTATTGTTCAGAAGCAATTTGTAAAGATTCTTCCCAATCTGCAGGTACCTTATCATTCAATATTTCAGAGCAAAAGACTCAGGTCATCGTGGTAAAAATAAAAAATAAAAATTAAATGGTTATGGGTATGTTCAACTTCATTACTATCTTCAGTTAGATACTTGCTGCGACTAAATGTAACATTGTGAAAAAATATTACCTTAAAATCAAAACAAGATGGTGAGTGTTCATACCTGGTCTTCAAACATATTGTATTAATACCCATCTGGTTGCTAGAAGGGATGAAGGCAGTGTCAACAACACATTTGCCTTCTGTCGTGACCGGAGAAAAGACAAAGATATTTTCAACAACACTAGTCTGAATAAGCTCCTGGCTGAAATACAACAGGTTTTAAAAATTATAATTAGATTAAAAAATGTACATGGTTATGTGATCACTGAAGCCAACATTGTCAGTAGAGTCGATAATGAATTTGCACCTAAGTTGTGTCAAATCTCTACGGAGCTATTCGTCCCAAAGCAAAAATGACGCAGAGCACAACAAAAAAGATAAAGAACATAGTGATAAAAGAGAATGACAACGCCAGTGCATTGCACCGAACCAACAGAGTAGGCGACATAAAGCAATCACGGAGCATCAATGACATAGGTAACAAATTCTAAAATTAATTGCACCAAACATTTTTTAATTCATTGTTAGATCAATTTCTGCTTTGCAAGAATGAATCTTACTTAGTGAATTGCGAAATTTCTCTGAAAGAAAATCGCAGAACGTATCTAAAATATATTGTTGAAGTTAGTGCAAATTGCTCTCAAGTGTCTCTAAAGGATAATCGTGCTGTGTCGCAATTGCTCAATAAAAATGTTATTTCTCATAGAGACACATTTTTAAACATAGCAAGATACACAGAAACAGCTAAAAACTAATATATTATAAACAGATTTACATGTTAATTAATTTGTCTTTCCAATAATTTTATTTTTTAAAAATTATTATAAATCTAATACTCGTATGAGCAAAATTTCTATAAAAAACAAGCCATTTAAAATAAAAATTTTATTTTCAGCACCCATTGCTTATATATGTTCTTCCTTTCTATGCTTTATACTCTTCTGTCCTCCTTTTTTCATTCAATTACTTAATATTACAAGAGTTTTAACATTTCTACATAATTTCGTAAAATTGATTTAGAATACTGACTAGCCCTTTCATATCCAATCAGTAAATTAAACGAATATTTTTGTGAAAAAAATCTGGTTGTTATCCAGAAAAAGCCAAGAAGGAAAGGTGCATTCAGTGATATAACTTTTACAGGATTTCAAGATCAACAGAAATAAACCAACTTGAAATTCTAGAATACTATTAACTTTTATAATTTAATCAAATTCTTTTAAATTCTTTCATTTCGTTAGTCGTATATGAGTTCTTTGATTTGAAGTTATTCACTGTCACAGCTTTAAAAATGGGTCACAGCAGTTGCTCTTCTCACCATTGTCCATTTTCCGGGACCAGATAGGAGAGGATGTGGCAAGTTGTATTAACCTGGCACTTTACAGTTGAGTTGGCATTCAATGTCGGTGTCTGGAAAGGTGGCTATAATAATAATAATAATAATAATAATAATAATAATAATACATTCGTTACTTTTGTTTGTTCTGGAAATATTGTAAAGGAACAAAATTATATCGGTTCCGGAATCAAGTCATGTTTGGAAAAATCGATGCATATTCGATTACATTTTTTATCTACAATGTTAAGCAGCATTTGTTGCAGAAATTAATGAAAGGAGTACTCTCATTTCTATAGTTTTCTGCACAGAATGTCTGATAAACAAGAAACTCCCTTTTTGTCAAGCTCACCTTTTATTTAGATGGTAAGGAAGATAAATTTAACATTTAGCTTAATCTAACAAACTTTAAAAATAACCATACCCTATGATGTTTAAGGACGTACATACAAACAAACACTAACACCGACGCTAAAAGTGATCACTATGTCAAGCTTCCATTATGGCCACTCAAACAAAATCTCCGATGCTAAGCTGCATTTAATCAAGAACCGAACAATAGGCACGTTGCCTCTTTAAATCCTCTCTTTAATTGCCAAAATATATTTTGTATAAAGAGTTCATTAATAGATTTGATAGGAAAAATTATCTAAGGAAAAACGAGTATTTCCAGATAAAAGGGTATGTTGGCTACGATTAGAATTTTAAATTTTCATCTTCTGGAGGAAAAAGGATCATTACCTCCATAACGTTAGTAAAGGCCACATACACACATCCTGTCACATTTATATATAGTATTCATAGTGTTACACGTATTTGGTTTTTATTTATAAATCAAAATCGGGAAATTTTTCAGTGTTTATTTTCTGAACACTAAAATTGGGAAAAAAAATCAGGTTAAACAAACATTCACACACAGCCTGTTAAATTCGGTAAAAAAGATAATATTTTTTAATAATGAATAAAATACACATTCTACTAATGTTGTTCATGCTTTTAAATGTTTTTAATTAAGGTAAGAAAGTTAAGAAGCGACAAAATAGGCAGGAAACATCAGACGTTGTTTGATTTGCCGACCTTCACCCTGTGTCTGTTCTGTGTTTACAAGATATAATTGTTCTAATCTCACATCTGCGGAAAGCATGCCATCTTGTAAGGAATCAGTGTTTAAGAAAATAAGTACATGGAAAAATGAGATGGGGGTCATAAATGGATGTAAATCAATAAAACAGAATCGTTTTATTTAAAAAGAAACAGTAATTTGTCTGTGAAATGTAGTAACAACCAAAAAAGTCGAACACTAAGAAATCAGAAGATATGGAGAAATGGAACCGACTAATATTAAAAAATATAAATGCCTACGAATATTCTTTCGTTGCAGTTTACCACTGAATATTACATTCTATTTTACATCGACTATGTAGACATATGTGAACAATTGCATACTTTGTTGATTAATTTACTACAGGTTATATGTTTATATGCTAACTTTTTGTTAAGATTATCCATGAGCTGCAAAGTTTATGGTATATGCTAATGCTACTACAGTGAAAACCTACTAGATTTTGTCACCCAGCAGCTTTATTCAACATGAAAATGGGTTTAAATATATTTATAATTTGCACAACATAATGTCATTATCTTTCTGTGCTGGATTTTTAAAAATAAAGCCTTGACTAATGTTTGCTCATTCACTTACCTGAGTGGGGCTGCCAGGTACTGAATGAAAAATAAAAAATAATTACAGTGAATGGGCAATTTTATCAAATTGCAGGAGCAGCAGTAATAAGATGGTGGCGGTGAAATTGGTAATTACAGGAAATTATTTTAAGTTATTTAATCCCAGCGGATCTAATGTAGATATAGAACTACACAATAAAAAACTGGAAGAATTTGCACACAAAAAAAATGATTTCAATGAAGACAGAACAAATATGGTTTATTAAAACAATGAAACTTAAGACTCCAATGTTTGGTTAGTAAGTCGTTATTTAATTTGGATCAAGGTTATTTCTCCTGGTATTCTTCTGCTACTCCAGACGATAGTATCACTTTATAATTAGTGTAAACCTAAGCAACACATACACGTTATACTACCTAGGATAGGGTAAAATGTTTAAATTCGTCCACATATATTATTTTCTTTGTTCGATGTGAGGGTTAAAGGAGATGATAATACTTCAGTTCTAAGCAATCTTGAAAGAATGCTGATTATGGACATAAGCTTTAGAACAGTAGTGATGATATTTTTAAGCTGAATGATTACAACATTTTCAAGACATTTAGTAAACAGGGAGATTGATTTTTCTTTCTTTTATGGTTAGATCACAAGAGAGAGAGAGAGAGAGAGAGAGAGAGAGAGAGAGAGAGAGAGAGAGAGAGAGAGAGAGTTATTAATAAAGCTGCTAATACGACCTTACACCTATAATACTTGATTCACCAGGAGAGAGCTTAAAACAGATTAATACTCAGCAAAAAGGACAGGGAAATTGATTCTAACAAGTATTTCAATCCCGCAATAGAAAGAGTAATTATTACTGTCAAAGAATTATCTAAACTGTCTTATTCATAAGGGTATAATTTAGACCAACAATTTACATGAGCAACTAACTTTTTCTGCGATGAACAAAAAAGATTCCCATAGTGCAATAAATTTTCAAACTATTTTTATAGCTGGGCTTTAGAAGCACACATGACAACACACTGCATGAAACAAGATGATATACATTAGCAGAAGTTCAACAAGGTACACACAGATAAACAAAAAAAGGAAATGCAGATGCACAAGAAATGTATATTCTGTTTCTGATGTGCATAAAATATTCAGGACAGTGAAATAAACTCTGTTATATCTATTCTACATATGTCAACGTCTGATAGCCTAATGACCTATTATACACTTAATAAATGTACATAAAATAATTTATAATGTAATCATATGACATGTTACATAATAGCGGAAAGACAATGTTTGTACTAAATTTGATTGGAATAAAATATTAAAACTTTTGTTAATTTTACTGTAATTATCACACAAAGAGTTATTTTACAATAAGACGTATAACGGAAAATGAATTTTAGAAACAACAGTGTAAGTGAAATAGATCCTTGGTATCAATTGGAAATTGGTTACAATGACTAATTAGTCAATACCAAGAAACTAATACTGTGTTTTTATAGGTGAAGGATCAGATTTAGATGATTTAGAAGAAAAAAAAGCAACAAACTGAACAAAGCTAGTATTCAGTTGCAGACATTATGGAATAGTGTTATGGGTACAAATGCATAATCTTGTCATTAATGATCTTCGTGAAAAAAGTTCAATTTATATTAGTCTTGGACACCAAAATTAAAAAGTTTATGGAACACATTTTTAATGAGAGTTATGTAGATCCAGTAGTTATAACAGGCGAAACATTTGAAAAGTTAAAAGAAAACAAAGAAATAAATTTTTAATGAGACTGTATCTCCATTTGTTTACAAGGTAGAGATTAACTAGTTAATCAAATAACCATAAGACATCAATTAAATGATTTAATCATCAAAAGATAAAATGTCAACATTATTTATTATGTATATCTCATGATGGCAAGACCTAACTAAATTGATTTCTTTTTCATTTATAGTTTGGGTAAATAATCTTTATGAATATCTACTTTGAGATGTTTAACCAACATATTTTTAACACATTTGCATATTATGTTATCCTTGTCAGCTCTGAAGGCATACAGGTTACGTGTAAGGCCACAACATTCTGGCATGGTACGCCAATCAACTCACCTTTGAACAAAGCAACAACTTTCGAGTTGGCTATCGGTCATCATCATCGCAATCACGTGTGTCGTAAAACATTGATTTGTTCATATCATTGTAGAAGTTGTCCGTTTGAACATTAATACACAAGAAATCTATACCAGACGTTAAAATTTTAATTTTCTCTTCACATTGGATCTTTAGCTTATTTTAATAAAAGTAAGGCATCAGCTATTTACTTCTAGCATTGTAAAGCCACCATACATTGTGCTAGCTAATCTTTTCTGGTTCTTTCAACTAGTACAAAGTCTTCATCTGTTATTGTTCTCCTTGCTAATCAAATATCCTTTTGAAGCTTAAAATATTTCCTTTCAGCAAGTACGTAATTTTAATTTGCTTCTTTTTCTTAAGTTTTCAATATGTTTCAAAGAGAGCTTTATTCATTAATTTAAAAAAAAACAACTCCTTTTGAAAGTCATTAGTTCTTTTTGTCTCAAAGGCATGCCTAGTTTATTTTATGATTTTAATCGCTGCTCTTGACTGAATGTAACTCCTCTATGTATCTATTTCAGTTTTGTTCATAACTGAAGATGTAACCATAAATGTTGATAGTAAATAACATATTTTGCTGTGCTTTATAAAGAAATAATGATTAGGGAAGTGACGATTTTGTTAGCTTCTGTCAGTGTCCTTGTACTCGAGATAAATAACCCTCTTTCGGAAGTATTTTGTTCTGATGCCTAAGGATAATCTTTAAAATATCAAATCTGTCGGTACTTCTGAATCTACGTTTTGCATTCTACCAAATGCATTTTCAAATGCCAAAGCATCAAAATTTCTACAATTTCGTTTAGTTTTTCTTCGTCTGCCTATTTGTAGTTTCTAATGGCTTTTGCTTTGCACACTGCACAAACAAATTGTTGGCGTTTAGGTACACAATATATAACCTTGACTTTGATGTATTGTATACACCATTCATCAGAACTTCTCTCGTGTTTTGTTATCATTAACTTTCTTATAATACTGACAATTCGCTTTAGCATATCTAATAGGTATCATATTCATTCCTCCTCTGATTCCAGATTCAATCATTAAAATGTATCATAATCTGTTTGCACTTCTAAATCTGTCATACTTATTTTCAAACTAGCATCACACGCTAGTTATGGTACACCAAAGTAATGTGCTTGATCAAGTCTGTAATTATTTGTACACGGAGATAAATTGTAAAAAAATTATCACAAAGCATAGCAGTCTTGAAGACTAAAATGAGAATTTAGTTCAAAATGTTTCATAATATTTTTACTTATTCTTAATCATCATCTGTGCATCTTCATTAACTGATTTTTTTTAAATAAAAAAAATCATTATTTACTTGTGGTAGTTCGGTTTCTTTAAAATGAATCCACTTATTCCTTCATATACATTTCTTTACTCTAAAATGTCACTTCCATTCGCGTCTTCAGATACGCTAAACTTTAATGCTGTTTCTGTGAACTTATGATCCTTTAGATTTTGACCAAGAGGTTCTAGTTATTGGCCCACAAACCTATTATTATATAGAAATTTGACTGTTCTTTTTCAAAAAACCTGTTGAGAACATTCACTTTCACCTTGAATCTATATCATCATCATCATCATCATCGTCATCATCATCAATGTTTGGTACTGTTTATACTTCTCGATCTGTCTCTTTCCCTCTCCATTATTCAAAATGTCCTTATAAGCTTTATCTACTGGCTTATAGACTTAGACTAAGATATCAAAATAAGTTCATCCATACTAAGGAGCTATTTATCTCCTGGCATGCTTCAACTTGCAACATGTGTATAGATAAAAGATATGATTCATTGTTTCCGTAAATAAAGTTGTGGAATAAATCTATTGATTTTCCGATTTCGTTTTCAGCACAATATTTGCACATACTTGTCTTAAGAGTGTGATTAAATTTTTCTACTACAAATGCTTATCATTTGAATGAGTAGAAAAAGTATTCTCCAATAATTCAATAATCTTATCCATAAAAATTAATTTCCTTAATCAAACTGTATTTTTCTTGGATTTTATCCGTGTCTTCTCTTCAAACATTATTACAGGCATGATGCATATCAGTCATCTCCCTTTTTGCTTTAACATTTTTAGCTGAGGGTTATTGTGAAATGAAATCTATTTGTCAAAATAGATCTATAACCAGCATAAATTTTATATGCTTGTAAATCAAATGCATGTTTTGTAAAGATCATGTGCGTGACTCACAAATTCTTCTGTATAAAAACATGTTTTGGATTGTTCATATATTGCATGAGTGGACTGTTCCAATCTTTACGTTCAGAATATTGTATAGGCTTTAAAGATTGTATTTATGAGCAGCAGAAAAATCAAATTGCATAAAAATATAGTAAAAGACGGGACTTCTTCGCTAGAAATGCGTCTCTTCAGATATTAATTTTTAAACAGTTACTTATCTCAGCTTGCAAATAGCCAGAACATGTATTCTATCTATTTATAGGCCATACATTTTAGTGTTCATATCTGAGCGAGAAGACATAATCACTCTAATCATCCAACTTGTAAACCAAAGTTTAAATGCTAGAACTCAGGTTCTGCCTAAAATATTATGCATATATAATTGGGGATAGACATCAATACCAAAAGCCAGCTGCATAAAAAATGCAGATCAAATTGCCTCCTCAGGAATCCAAAAGACCTATAAAATATCTTTTGAAATTACCATACTTATAAAGTATGATGAAGCATGACACAAAATCTAATGTATGCTAATAGAAAAACAATTAAAATAACATGACCTATGAATTATAAAGTATGTTATATAATCTATAGCATGCAAATGAAAAAAGCACAAAACTTTTATAGTCAAGAATAGGAAAAAATGATCTGCTGTCTAGATGCAGCCTATCGCCTGGGAGTTGTAATTGGTTTCTTTCTTATTCGAAAATCCTTTCATAGTGAACTTGAAAGTCTTACAAATTGATGATACACGATGGAATTTTATTTTCTGTTATTTGGCTTATAGAATGAACTATTTTGAAAAAAATTAAATCGCAGAGAAAGATGGATACATTTTTGTCATGGCCTGCACTAGCTGTTGGTGAGTTTGTGATTCTAATAATGTACTTTAATGGTTGGGTTGTGAATATATTAAAAGACTAATTGAATATCAATACATACATATATATGCTGAATGGTTACATTACAAATTCGTTCTAAAAACTAGCCATCATTTTGTTGTATTTCAACATATGTAGCCTTTTGTGTCCTGCATTGGCAATGCATTATTTTTTTTTATTTCTGCTTTAATTCTTTCCTTTTTTCTGAAGTGTTTAACATGTATTGGATAATTTCATTTTTATTTGAGTCTTGTTACACTATATTTATTAGCATTACTACCTATACTTTCTTTCCATCTTCCTATCACACTTTATCATAAAACTATTTGCGATTGCGCAGGGATATTTATGATCAAGTGTGAAAAAAATCAGTTACGTTTCCTAAAAGAAAACCTAGCTGCCCCTCGAGAGCCTACTAGGTACCACATTTGGGGTAATCTGACTCTTTCAGCCTGTAGACGAAGTATGTTCAATATAAAAAATAAATTATTTTTTAATCTTAGCATCACCTTGTATAAAATTATTCAAGGCTATGATTTTGGTGCTCTAGTAAATTTAATTTACTACTCCACCCCACCACCCACATACATATTTATGTCTTTCAACTTCAAAATATCTCTTTAACATGGCACCAGCGCTTTAATGGGCATTTTTATTAAGTATTAGACACATATGTATATATTCAGTGGGTTTTATTTCCGTAAAGCTATCATCACTTAACTAGTTACAGCCACACCTTTAAAATGAATATCAAACTAGGTAAGTATCGGCATTCCATAAGAGTTTTTTTTTTAATCACTTTGTCATATTCACTGCGTTGCTAAGGCTATCTCAGCTCCGAAGTGTCTTTTGAGATATTTGTGTTAGAAATTAAAAATTTTATATCACGGTTCTTTAGCAGAATATAAACATCTAGCAGTTAGGCAGCACAATATTTTAACAAAAACTGTAAGCTAAGTAATATTCATTCTAAATATTATTCATCATTTTGTCATATTCACATACCACTTTTCAATGTATGTTAACTTGTATGATCTGCATCAGAAATTGGATGTTAATTTGCATGATCTGCATCAGAAATTCGATGTTAACTTGCACGATCTGCATGAGAAATTCAATGTTAAATCGTATGGTCTGCATGAGAAATTTGATGTTAGCTTGTATGGTCTGCATCAGAAATTCGATGTTAACTTGCACGATCTGCATGAGAAATTCAATGTTAAATTGTATGGTCTGCATGAGAAATTTGATGTTAGCTTGTATGGTCTGCATCAAAATTCGATGTTAACTTGCACAATCTGCATGAGAAATTCAATGTTAAATTGTATGGTCTGCATGAAAAATTTGATGTTAGCTTGTATGATCTACATCAAAAATTCGATGTAAACTTGTATGGTCTGCATCAGAAATTCGATGTTAACATGATTGGTCTGCACCAGAACTTCGATTATAGTTTTATTTGTTTATTTTCAGGTCTTCAGCCTTCAAGATCATGGAATAGATAACGTCTTTTTGTTTTGTTTTGAATAATTCTTTCATCATATTTATTTTTGTTACTGGTTTCCTCTATTCCTTTCTATCCTTACTAAGGCGCTTCAGCACAAAGCTTACATTCATGGTACGTGCATCGTATTCGAAAGTTTAAAAGCTCTCGTCATCTCTTTCGAAGGATTTAAAATTGTCATTAATTAGTAAAAGCGTGTGACTATGGCGAATCAAGTAAAAATACGAGCATGTTTCAAACACAAATGATATATCAAAATCTTACCGAATTCCAAAATAGTTTGAAATATTATTTCAATGACGCCTATACTTACAGTCAAGAACCATTACAGTACAGCATATTTCATCCATATTGTGTCTGAAAGAAAGGTAATATAATCTAATATGAGGCAAATGATTCAACTGATTCATGACAATAGGCAATTTATGCATAATCATAAGAGTAAGTTTGCTCATTTCGATACTTAAACCAAAATTATGATCAAAAACAAGGAAAAATTATATATTTACAAGAACCATAGATTGTCCATATTATGTAAATGATTGCTTTTTAGTGCAAGTATGAATTATGTTTATGTGAAAATGGTGACCTTAACCACAATGGTGCTCTTTTGCTGTTAATGATGAGCGTTGTCAAATTTGTGCACAAAAAAATGCGACGAGGAAAAATTAAACTCGTTGGTAATTGTAACGTGATTGTTTCAGGAGAAAATAAGTTATTTTTGTGTCACCAGCAGTAACATACGGTTAATGTGTCGAAGCCTGCCTTAATAAGTCAACTCTTATTAAACAAGTTCAGAAGTAATGGTGTAATGAATATTGTTCTAAAATATATTACTAGACATATGTACCAACCAATAGTTAAAATTGTTCATATCATTTTTGAGAACCGATATAGGGCTCTCATACTGAAAACCTTGGATGCCATTTATATCAACTTTCCTTCACAGGCTCATTATGCTATCATTCAAAGTTGCTTCTCTGTTGCAAGATAACTGAATAATTTTTAAATACACGATAATTGCTCTTTCTTATCAAAGAAATCAATGTGATTGATCTTAGAAAAAAAAGTGTTACCGGTGGTGACTGGTGCAAACTGGAATGTTTTTTATGTTATAAGTGCAATTCATACATGCCAATTTGAGTAAGATTTCTCTCTGACAGTAAAGTCCCTGAAAATGATACAGACAATACATCAATGGTCTGATTACATAAAGAAGTCGAAAAGTCTTTACATTCCAAAGGGACCTGACAACTTGACGGTGTATAGTAACTATGTTCCCTGATTGACAGATGAAGACACAGAAGACACACGCCATGTAAAACAAAAGAAAAGGATGATCACATATCATTTGCAGACAAGCAAAAGTCACTGGAAGCATCATTTGGAAGGTGCAATAACTCGACGTGTTGAAAATTGAGCAAGAATACCTCAAAAAAGTAATGTACAGATTTCGTGAAAGCGTTCTCACCAAGAAAGATAACACAACCATTGAGTATGAGACTCAAAATGAAATTAATGTATTAACCACACCTATTTCAAAAAGTTAAACAGTTTTCATGCGACATGAGGAAAGTTGCATAGATTTATAGCGACATCACGCCATTTATGGTTGTCTCTCCAAATGGAAGTGTCTTGGATTAAAGCAAAATACTAAAGGGTAATCCAGTCACTCTATTAGCTGTTGAAGTCAAATGACGTGAACAAAAGTTAAAAGGCGTGATGCGATGATTCAAAGATGCCTGTGTCGAGGAGAAATGGAATCGACAACACATGCTGAATAATCATTCAAAGTTGTTTGAGAATATATGCTTAATAAATCTCTATAACATTGAAATGATGCTTAGAAAAGATATGAGATATGCTTTGAAAAGATATGAGACTACAACTTCCGTATTGCAAAAGTTCCTGAGAAATATTTAACGGGATCCATTTTGTAGCATAAAAAATTATAAAGCTGTAGTGCTGTGTGAATGTATATGTGCAAAAACTGCCCATGTTACTTAATTAATATCTTTTAGGACTACTGGTGTAAGTTGTGGTGAAATCTGCTTCAAAACTGTAAGACGTGCTGTGGATAGCAACAAACATGGCAGGTAATGAAAAAATATCACTCTATCAAGAACATAAAACTTGAAAATACAATCTTTCCGGTACATATTTCTGTATAAGCAATATACTTGCATGAAAGAAAAAAATCGCCGATAATACTCTGATTTAATAAAAAATAAACCTTTGGGAGAAAAGTAAAGAAAAGAAATACAAATTTTAAGATTGCTTATGAGGTATTTAAATTACCAGAAAAGAAGGTAAAATATTTTGGCATGCATACTCATGCACATGTACACACGTGAGTTTATTGCGGTTGTTTTCTTGAGCTTCATTGAAATATGGAATTAATGATGTTGGTGTCATGCAACCTTTAGACAAAGGTATCAGTTGTGCAAGATACAATGACTGTTCTCCTTCATACATTGTACTCACATATGAAAGGTATCATGTAAGAACCATTGTCTTCATTCAGATGATAATAGTTACCTTTGTAAAACTAGCTTCATTTATCACCAATTTAGACATTTCTGTAATCCAAAATATGCTTATAATAACATTATTAACTTCTATTTTGATGAAAAAATGTTACGAAACGATTCTGTAAACAAGTAAAAAAATAAATATTAAAACAACTTACTGACTGGCAGGATCTGCAGTCTGTATACAAAGGAGATACTGTCCAAGAGCTTTGGGTATAAATGACACGTTCCCGCTGTAGACTCCCCTGACTGTTCCACCATTTAGTATATGTGTTTTTGGTGTCAAGGCTTGATCCACAGAACCAAACTCAAGAGTGGGCCTGATATAAAACATTCTTAAATATTACATGGAACTACATTTCGTGGTGAAAGTCAGTTTCTTTATTGATATCGATAAATCACGTTTTCATTAAATTATGAACCATTAGCTTGATCTATTCCATCTTGAATAACGGACAATGAATATACAATTGTAGAACGCGTCTTCTTTATACCGTAACTCCTATTGCTATAAGTACCAAAAAGTAATATTTTATCTTCTTCTTCTACATGTTGACTATAACGGCTTCTCTAACACACTCACTACCACTGCTACGTCTACAACACTAACAAAACCACCACCACCTACTACTACTATTACTACTACACTTATTCACTTGTTAGGACCGATGTTTCCATTGACGATTACGGGTAGCCAACATTCTAACGTGATGTAACAAATCAGCGTATCTGGAATGGCCAAATCTGTGAAAACCGGAGAATCTGTAACTTGCTGAAATACATTAAAGAAATTTAAATCGACGTTATGTATGTATGTATGTATATATGTATGTATGTATGTATGTATGTATGTATGTATGTATGTAATATTAGAATAACAATAATATGGATTAGAGGTACTCTTTATTACCGTGTACCAGTTTACCGCGGTAAATTTTGCTTAACAGATTTCACTATAGCAATAATTTTGTTTAAAGAACATTGAAAAATTGACTGCTCAAGACAAGTAGTAGACTGAGTTTCCTCTATCATGAAAATCAATTTTATTTTTTGCTATTAATGCAGATTTCAAAAACAGAGTGTTGTGGATATCAATCATGTGGAGAAGTACGATATCAGCTAACGTTTCTGAAGGCAGGAGTTTTCTAAGGTTTGTCAACCATTTATGAAACACAATCTGGTTAGCATGAACATCACCTTTCGTTTCCAGATAGCTACTGGTCTGATCATACTAGAATATTTCACCAAAGTGCCTTTTTTCTCTCAACTTCCGAGTTTACATCAACCTAGTTTTTTTTCTTTCAATCTCAGTTCACAACATATTTTGTATGGTCCATTTCTTTCCCTTTTAGGTTTTATTTTCTATTGCATTTGTAGTAGATGGAATTTAATGAGCCGTGACATGAGATTAGAAGCAAACAACTTTTAGAATTAGGTGCAATATACAAAATGAGTATAGAAATTCAGAATTTGGTTGGCTAACTGGCTTAAATATGCAGTTTGGACAAATATTTAAGCAAAATTAGAATAATATTATCTGGAAGTAATGAGGGCTGGTCATGATAACTACATATGTAATATTTTTCTTTCTAAATGGTAGATAAGACACTGAAATCTGAGACCTGCCATAAAAATGTTAAATTAGCTCCATTGCACACGTTATATAATGCATGGAAATGGACAGTAATTGGCAAATATTTAAACTTGATTTCCTGACAAATAACCTGTGTGTCAATGTAAAGTCAAGTTCTACCCATGATTATCGTGCACCTGCAAATGAAACTTCAGTCTGATTAAAATCGAGATCATTTTGTAAGTAGTAGGTATGACACTACAGATAAAGGTTAATGTTCTACTGACCTTTGGAATTCCTCATCCATTTATGTTTAGTAATCTGTTTGATAAGGGATTGCGTTTAATGTTGGGGAGAGACATCATTACAAACAATATGTTCCGAATGATGTTGTTCACTCACATTAATAAATGTAAAAGCTTTAATGTAAATGTTCAATTAAAAGGTGAACAGAACGTACCGTCATATCTGTGTTCGACAGATCTTCATTATGTAATCAAATTAATGAGATTTATTTATCATATTATCTCGTTTGACACAAAAAAACAACAAGGAAAACAACAATACATTTAGAAGAATGATAGTGATGCATTAACAATCACTGATATGCAGGTTAGAAATAGCACTATGAAACAAAAAAGCACATCCAACGACGTCTTAGCCAACCAAATTTATACTCATTCCTAAATCTCACTCTTAGCCTCTCTCTCTCTCTCTCTCTCTCTCTCATCTTGGCATTTCATTATCAAAAATATACATTTTAAACATTTAAGTGTACCTGGAAACGAGTGAATCAGGATGTTGAACTATTTTCTTCCCAGTAGAATGATACTTCAACGTGGACATGTTTAGAATAACCTAACTCCAATGTTTCGACGAAAATAGTATCACAAATCTTGCAGCATTTTTACAAATGGATTTAAAAAATGAAAAGTTTAATAAGTTTATCCAGATTGGATGAGACATCTTATTCTTAATGATCTACAATTAATATTCAACAGCTGTGTCATCTGAATTTGGTAGAGTTCGGTAGATTTTTTAAATGCATGACCAAAGGTAATGAAAATCTTCCAAATTAGAGATTCCCCTAAAATAGTGAATATTTTGTACTCATACAATAATCAATTCTTCTTTTATATATTTATTGTGATTCAACTGACCCATACAAAGATAGACACATCAGGAAGACTGGAATTTGTGTGGCTATTTAATTTCTATAATACTGTTCATGAAATAACATTTGGTTATACATTCATTCATCCATTACTAACCAGTCGTGATCCACATTTATCATAGACACCTTAAATGTAATCTTACCGGTATGGGTGAAGCATTCAGAGGCTCAAAGAATTTGGAACTGCCTGCAAAAAATATAATAATTTTTTTATCATTCTAGGAAGATGTTTAAAACAATTTTATTTTGTATATTCAAATAACGTGGGTGGCATTTTTTACGGCCACATTAAATATAATACTTGAAAACTTATCTACCTTGAACGCCTGACCAAAGTGACTTTCGCAGCAATATTATTTTGTAATGTTTTTTATATTCTAAAAATATAAGCTATTATTTTCTACTAGGATGCCATGAATAAAATCACGAAATATGTACTTATTTCTAGGCAACTGCCATTGCAATTCTACGACCATCATAAAACACACAAAATTTAGTCAGAATTAGATAAAATTGTTTCTAAGTATGCCTTATGCCAAACTTATGTGGACTTTGTAGCATAATTTAAAGAGATGATGCATTATCCAGAAACTTTGTTGCACACATTATAAATGATCCGTGCTTGGACTCCACACATTCTACTCACTCTATTTCTGTTAACTTCTCAATTTCTGCATTAGTATATCTAAATTAAGTAAAACAGCGTAACTCAGTAATACGCTGAGCCAGTCAAAGTTGTGGTTTATTCTCTTACTATCTGTCCTATTACATCAGACACTTCGATCAGTAATATTCAGACAGTTAGCATTAGCTGATATAACAGCCAAATACAAGGGGATTTTTCAGAACTATAAAAGGTTTTTACATTTATATTAGTAAGTACAACAAAATTGAAGTTGGTTATCATTACTTTCTCATCTAAATAGGATCAGATTTGTTGAGCACTGTAAAAAAATCAAGGCTAGGAAATTTTTAATCAGTGTATGCATGGGATTCTACTGGCGGTAGGCCAAAAATACTGTTTTAAAGGTCGTCTACAGCTTATATCATTTTGTAGGTGAAATTACCGGTTTGAAAATTAAAAGATTTGTTTAAAATTATTTTTAAAACAACAAACGGTATTTGTATGTGTTCTATCAACACATTAGAGAAAACAGTCAGAACCAGTCTACTTGTGACCGGAACTGTTCCACCAGTACATAACTGGTGGGATGATAAATGGCAGAACACCTAGGATTAGAATTGTTAAATAACAGTTGACATGTGTACACAACAAGCTGTTAATTGAAAAACATATTGCTGAACTTCATGAGGTTTAAGGCCAAATGTGGGATGTTTTCAGAGGTGTTATAGTAAAGTAATAAAATATGGTCACGACGTCTTCTGATGATTTGATGAAACTCAACAGACCTTTGATGGAGGGAGATACAATAATAAATCCTTTCGTAGACAAATATACTAAGCATTATGATATTTTTTCCCTTTTTTAATTATTACTGTATTGCTCAAGATGTGTTAGGGGGAATATGTAAGGACATCACTTACATATTTTGCTTAATTCATGGCACAATGCCGAAACATATCCTTTCTAACAATGCAAATAAACCACAGGCTGAGAAATATTACAAGTTTATGAATGCTTGAATATTAGAATTCAAGCATATGCAAAGAAGTAATATACATCTTAAGTTTGCATTGTGTGTTTCAGGGGTTTGCATATTTTGTATTTCATTAACTTTTTTAAGAACTTGTCATGCACGTAAATTAAGTTCAATACCTACAGTAGATAAAATATACACGTTAATATATCACAAGATAATTGAATTTTGGATAAATTATTCATAAAAGCATAAATACACAATATTATTTTTTTTCTTTACAGTGTCGAAAACTGCCACCAAACTTTTGGATCTGGACCATGAAGAGAAAGAAACCTTCGAGGATGAGACTCAGTAATGCGTCTCAAGTCCAAATGAAGAACTTCCTAAGTGGGGTGAACATGATGTGTTGGAGTATTGGAGAGCAGTCAGCAATATTACCAACCCAGTAACGGGAAGACTGAAAAGAAAACTTCTTTGCAGGCCGAACAAAGTTGTCCTCTCATTACAACAATCTAATGCTAATACTCAGAGGACATTCTCATTCTTTGCAAAATAAGAAGTGAGTGAAATGTGAACCAAAAATCTATTTAGAGCCTGCAAAGTGTAAAACATAATAATCACAGTGAATGTCATCAGTTGTCACCAGATTGTGCTCTTGTGGAGAAAACAACAAATGTTATTGCATGTTTTTAAAACATCTTTGCAGATAAGATAAGCACCTCTTTCTTTTTCATTAACTGACAATATATTGATTCATATTAATTATTACCGCCACATTGCTATCAGAATCTGAATCTGGTTTATGTTCAAAACTTGCTGTTTTATTATCCTATAAAGAGAATACACATTATTGCAAAAAATGCACTTGTTTTTTAGTTTTCAACTCCCTTGAAGAACGTAGAATTTATGCAGTTAAAAATTCTACTGGTTTAGAAGTCAATCTGCTTATCAAATTTTGTAATTCTACTGGTTTGAAATCCTGCTTCTGTCACTTGTATGCCAGCGCAAGTTTGGTGATGAACTATATCTGCGTAGCCTGACTGTTTTACAGATGTCCTGAAATTGTAGCTGATATACTGTATGTTGCATTACTTAATTTATCCAAGAATGTTAGGTTATCAAAAAGTAAAATAGAATGTATAGCACATAGTTGACTTTACTACTGATGACATAAAATAAATAAATAGAATCACTGATGACTGATAAAATGGAATGATGTTTATAATACAGTGATTTTTAGAAGGCAATCCAATGTTAGATTCATTTGTAAGATACAAGAAACAGAAACTACACATGTAACAATGAAAAACCGACTGATCTAATAGAAAAATAGAAACACAAAGTACAGATTGCATAAAAGATCTGTAAATACATTTATGCTGGAATCATCCAGGTTCATGTATTATAACAGAGGAAATAGTATCACAGGATAAATAATCAAAAGAAAATTGCACATGACTTTGGAGAGACTATTGCAGAAGGTTCATTGCATCATCATATCAAAGCATGTTTCATACTAAAGAATTATAAATTGAAACCAATAGGAGTATAGCACATGACTATGCAAATTAATGCACCAATGCCAACAACTCACTATGCTGACTATTACGACAATGCCAACATTTAATATGTTAACTGATTATACTAACTGAGGCACCAGTGCAAACAACTGAATATTATAACTGATGCATGCACTAATGCCAACAATTGAATATGCTAATTGATATGCCAATGCCAGCAATTGACTATACTAATTGATGCATCAATCCTAATAACTGAAATATGAAAATAAATTTTATCATCAAAATGTTTTCTAAATGGAGAGAATTTTTAAAAAGAACAATTTTTAAAAAATGAGTATAAAATGAATTAAGCAAAAAGCTTGAAACTTTTACAATAGGATATTACATGAGTATGGATTTAACAAAGGAAAAATTTGCAGGCTATACGAATTTGTCAGCAGATTGGAACCATTATTTTCAGGCAAAGAGAAGTATGGGGAATAAAGAGTCTGGTTTGTTAAAAGTTGAACTAGATTTAGTTTTAACAATTAATCAGTTAATAAGGTGAGAAACAGAAACACTGTTATCAATATCTAAAACTGTTAAAACAGAACTGAAGCATTCAACATAACAGAGGTAAGATAAAAACAAATACTTAATAAGATGTTTGATATATTACATTTAATACACATCACATAGATTACTTAACATTACACATAAATGAGAACCAGTAAGAGAGAAGATCATATACAAAATTACTAATGAATAAAGGTAACAACAAGCTAACAATAATGTTAACAATAATGATAATAGATGCTTTTCAATGCCATTTATTAAATGAAAGAGATTACTGGACATTACACATAAATGAGAACCAGTAAGAGGGAAGATCATATACAAAATTGCTATAACGAATAAAGGTAACAACAAGCTAGCAATAATGTTAACAATAATGATAATAATTTTTTCAATGCCATTTATTAAATCAAAGAGATTACTTAACATTACGCACAAACCAGCAACAGGGAAGATCATATACAAACTAACTATAATTAATAAAGGTAACAACAAGCTGTCTTAATGTTAACAATAATGATAATAATTGCTTTACAATGCCATTTAATAAATTCCATGCCCTCCTGCACATCACAAATACAGAATACCAAATTTTAACACTGATAAGTATGAATATTGCTTTAACAGATTCACAGTAAAGATGGCATATATTGATAAATTTAAAAATATCATGGCATATCCATAAATGTTGATAACATATTAAATGAACGAATTAAGTGAAAAGAGTTAAGATGAAAGAAACATCATATGAATAGTTAGAATTACAGAAAGAGAAAGAGACCAACATATTGCTTTAATTTGGTGGATAAAAGTATCATTATTGTGGGATTAAAAATAATATTTTCTCAACAAGAACAGAGCTAAAAAGTATTTTTCTGAAAACAAAGTGGTGAAATCATTTTTACAATCAGTTAACACAGTAATCATTCATGGACTATGAGAAATGACATACTTATTCCATCAGGATTTTAATGAAGAAAATATCGCATTTTTAAGTATTTACAAGAAAAAGTAATGTTAGTTTATAAAGAACCTAGACCATTGACAGCTGCAGAAATAATTTTTGTACAGGAAGATAAAATACATTTAAATAAACCAACATATGCCAAACTGTGAAAAGGAAATTGCATGTACAGAAAACAAAGTTATTACTAGCAAGATACATATCAAGTTTTCCTCACATCAGAATGCAGGTCAAAATCACTATGTTTGGGCTATTTGGAAATTTGTTTTTTTGTTTTTGTGGGAGGGGGTTTGGTTGGCTTTTTTTACAAAGTAAAACGAGTGGAAGAATAGAGAGCAAAAAGATCATTAAGATTATTATACTGAGTAACCAAACTTTGTGCCATTGTTTTTTGTTTTGGTAGTTGAGCATCTTTGTTCTTTTTTTGTCGAGCACCAAAGCTATATTTTGCAATTCTAGTATTATTTGACTGTTTTATAATGTCTAATTCTTCTTTATTTCTACCCTTGAGAATGAATAGCTGAAACATTTCCTACAAATACTAGACCATTGGGAATTGTTTCTCCAATCATTACTGCTGCTGTGCTGTTGCTGACATTCTTTGAAACTGTAACAAATTTTGACATTACCTCCAGATTTCATCATACATGTGTGAAGTATCACAGTCAAGTACATTAAATCCAAATTTGAAATATTGCTGTTGTACAGATAGTATGTCCAGGATTTTTTGAAACTGTAAAGATTCTCGCAATCTTTTAGCCTTGATTCAAATGTGTAAACAACATATCAATTATTTACATGGAAATCTAATTTCAATCTTAAAAATCTCCCAGAAAAATATTGTGAATAAGCCTGATTTCTTTGTTACTGTAAATTAGATAGTATTTTTTCCATACATTTATAAACTGTTGATAGGGCAAAATTAAATTCAAACCTGCAAGATACCATTTGGGGTATAGATTCATTCATCTAATTATTGAATTCATTTTTAATTCATTTATTTTATGCCCAAATATAAGACTTCACTATGCATATTTTCATGTTAAATTAAGTTTTAATGTCTCTATGTTTTCGTTTTCTTGAAATGACTATTAACACTGCATGAAAAAGTTGTCATTAAAAAAATCAAATTAACAAGAGTTTGACAAAAATTTATAACAGCCATGAGAGTAAACTTTTATTATTGTTCTGATTAAGCAGAAATCTACAAGTCATTTTGGTTTCAAAAAGACATGAACTATGTCTGATTCAGTAGTTACCTGCATAGTTCTATGTCTACTGACTCTTTATAATTCAGAATTGTGGATGGTTATATACACTGTAATTAATGGATGAATTGTATTGCAAGCACATAACATTAATATAATTTAACTTTGTTCATGCGCATTTCAAGGTTATATAAACCATCATGCATAACTTTGTCAGGTAATCCATTTCTATTTTGCAGAGAAAATAAGTCCAGCCAATAGATTTATCTGTACCAACATTGCTATCATAAAAAGTTTAATTTTCTTTAATTTTGCTATCCACTCTCCAATCATGAATTGTCAATCAGTTATAATATATTTTCTTCAGTAGTTACATCTTTAATTAATTCCCAATGATTATTATTGTTATTAATATCCATTTTATTTTTCCATTTATGCATCACAAACTATAATGAGGAGGAATGTTAAAGTTATTAAAATTTATTTAAAATTGTTTTAAATTCATGTTTTTATTATCTGACTCAGTGTTGGTTGACCAGATAAAGGTAGTACACATTGAGACAAGACTTGTTGCATTTGAAAGTAGACATTTATTTAATCTGTTAGATGCCAATATGATCTGACTACAGTGTTTGTCAATCATGCTGCCCAGTTAAATTAAATATGCTTAAGTTTCATGTCACACTGTGTTCTGTATGTTAACGAAGTCATCACTGTCACACCTTAAAGTACAGTAATAAAAATGTTATGGTTTATGAGTGAAATGGTTGCTTTCAGAGTGGTAAATTTTGTTTTAATGCAAGCGATAAACACAATGTAATCTTTTGCATATAAAAACAAATTAAGATGAAATTAATATTTATTGGACATCATTAATAATGGCAGACTATTTTAATCAACTCCACATCTTTTTCACACTAAACTTATTTGGCTTCACTCTTCTTTTCTTTACATCTATGTGAAAGCCTAATTTACACATGAATAGCAACTTCTGTATTTTGCAGTATTTTGAGTGAGATTACAAACTGTTAACATGCATATTTTACAAGTAAGACTGCTAGCTTTTTCAAGTGACCAGGCAACACCATGTGGTGTTTGTTGCATCAAACCTTTTGGAGGTGCTCTGGGTTTACACTTTGCAGGTCAGAAGTGAGGTTTCTACCAGTCATTTTAATGACAAACACTGTTAACATATTGTTGTCACTCATTTAAAAAATTTCTGGCACAATCCAACATCATTTAATCAGTTGCTCTTTGTCATCTATATTGGTTATTTGATGCATCTGTTGTTATATGTATTTGCAGCAGAATGCATTGACATGTAAGATATGTACCTGTACACAAGCCTCCACCATAGCCAACTCTACAGAAACATCTAGCTTCCTGGGAATTGGAGTCACAATGCCCACCATTGGTACACTCCTTGTTGATACACAGGCCTGATGACACTATTAAAAACATAACCATTTGGATCTGAGTGCAGAAAACATTGAGTATGATGGTCCTTTGAATGCTTAATCATTAATTTGTCCAATGGTCACATGATTGCCAACAGAAACTTTTAAGATAAGATGGCATAAGGTCCAACTGAGATCATATATTGCTCTAGACAACAAATAGGACATGATGCATTTTACAAATATTGATAAAAATAAAGTCATATCAATATTATAAAATTTACATTTGAAAATGCTGAGTACTTTTAGCATCCTTAATACCTCTTACTATATCAGGAATATGCACACAGATCAGTACACCTCACAGAGAGGGACTGTGTTTCTTATTTTTCTAAATTTTTATTTCAGGAAAATCACTTTTGCTATGCTGCAAAATTCAAATGGAAGTGTTATTTATGGTGATAACTCTTAGCAGTTACTTTTATTTTTTTCCACCTTCATAACAGGTAAAGAAATTCACAATAAACGCCAATAAAACTTGTCCAAACAACATACTATATGCTTATATATTAACAACTATCTACTTGTATACATACCGCTCCAGTGGCCTAGTGGCTACAACATCTGCCTCAGATATGGGAGGTCATGTGTTCGAACCCCGGCCATGTCATTCCAAAGACTTATATAAAACAAATGGTACTAACAGCTGCCTTGCTAGGCCCTCAGCATTAAGAGATTAGCATTGGGACTGGTTGATCTGGTGTCAGGATAATGTGACTGGGTGGGACATCATGCTACATGTCTGCGGCATGATGCCCCAGTGCTAAACATCACTATAAATTGCCTCACTGCAGACATAATACAATATGACTGACAAATTGTTAAAGCTATGTTCAAAATCCAAATCACACACACACACACACACACACACACACACTTGTATACATCAAGTAAAGGACATGCAATATAAACATGCTAACAATAATATATTTTAAATGCTAAAACATATGTGGTTTATACTATACCATTTTGTTGATCAAACTTACAATTAGCTTTCTCAAGGGATATCACACCATAACACCTAACTTCTCCTTTGAATCTGAAATATATATAACTTCTTGAAAATATGTTTTCTATTTAAAAGTATGGAATAAGAGATTATTTTAATCTAAATATTACACACTGCCTTATTCTTGCTAAATTATGTTTGTCTTTGGCAAAATATTTTTACACTGAAATTTATTGCAAATAACTAGTGTTATTTATTTATTTATTGTAATCTGTATTGTATTTTAATTAATTTTATGAATTTGATAATTGAAATAATTAATTAATTAAATTGATAATTAGTAAACACCCTGTTAGTCCCTAAATATTTAATTAATTAACCTCTACTAACCCAGGTAATGAGACTTGGAGACATATTTTCTTTTGACCCTGGATGGTTATGGGTGGAATGTAGGAGATATCTGTTACACAGTCATATCCATTCCTTGAAGCTGCTAAAAATATGTGCAGACCATCTGTGTAGTCCTGTGTTTCAGACACAGTTGGGCTGAAAGTCAGTTTTGAACACAAGTTATATCTCCTCACAAACACATGAACTAAGTTTCTTCATTATAACAAATTTCTCAAAGTCTGCACTTACCTTGTTTATGTTAAAAACATCTTTAGCATATTCTGACAAACTGAATTATTACTGACTTCTCCACTCCACTCCCCACCCCATGAGTTTCAGATGAAGTATAATGAAAAAAATACAAAAATCAAGATAAAAACAATAAAATATGTGAAGAAACATTCTTCATATTGACATTGTTTGGTCATTTCTTAAAAGTTCAGCTTAATCATTTCTTTTCCATGTTAATGAATAGAAAAACACTTCATCATGTTCTTGGAAAGCTGAAATACAACTGTTGTATACAGTTACAAATATTGAAAAGTTAGGTAATGGTTTAACAATACATGATCTGTAATATAATAAAAAATGATCCCCCAATGTAATTATGTTACCTTGTATGTACACTATAGTTTTCTGTAATGAAACTAATATAATGTACCAATTTGAACTTGTTTTGGATGTATACATCAGAATGTGGCACTCTGATCCAGTTTTACACAGAAGAGTGGAACTATCTGGGAGTGTTGGGTCAATGTAGTATGGACGTGACTGAAAGAAACATTGTTGGCATAATTTATTCAAATATTTTAATCTTTCTGATGCAGATGCCAACCACACTTCATAAAATTATATATCATCTTGGAATGAAGAATTTGAGTAGTTGAAATGGGACAAGCTCTAAGCCAACCAAAGTCACATAAAGTATGCACTTCTGAAAGAAAATCCAAAAAGGTCCACAAACCATTTCAAATTTATTTACATTTACATATGTGAGTGCAACTGGAATACAACAGACTTCCATGTTTATATGACAATAAATGGAACCATTGGTTCAAAATGTAAAGAAATAATTTACAACAGGATAAATGAGCATCAGTTTACATTATTGGACTTGACCACAGTGCAGGTGGGAGAGAATATGGGAGAAAAATCCAACAGAAAATGTACAGCCTACATAAGAAATGATCTCATTTTGACTTATTAGTATTCGAAGCATCTGAGGTAGATGTACTTACATTTGTAAAATATTACCTATTGCTATTCATTTATTTCAAATTCTACTGTCCAATCCTGACTATTGTTGGATCAGAATGAAATCAGGCAGAAACGAATTACCTTGTCTGCTGGAGGTCTATAAAAATGTCCTGCAATGCAATAAAAATAGACAATGAAAAGCATGAGATCAAAAGAATAAAGAAATAATGTATCACAAGCAATCCCTGAATAAATAATGTATCACAAGCAATCCCTGCCAAACTATTTTCATTTCCTACTCATTGCTTTTTCTTCCATACCATGGGATCAAATAAAATATAAGGGTTTTCAATACTGCTAAATTTTCTAATATATATTCATGGAAAGTGGCTCAAACTACAGCACAAGATGATACTAAGTATGTTGAAATGATCCATGTTCTGAATATTAGAATTATTTTCAATGTTTCACTGAAAGACTCTAATGATGTTCTCCACTTCTGAAATAAAACAGCATTTGCAAGTGACAAATGATATTTTGGCCCATACAATGTTTCCATTTGTTATAGGGTTTATCCAAAATATTTAAATGAAAAAGGGCAACTTAACACAATATTCTTCTGAATGACTTCACATGAAACACAAGTGGAACTATTTCCTTCACATGCACACACACACACCTACTATACAAATTAATGGACAAGGCAACTGTATTGTTGACATGGCACGCCCTGCAACAAATATATTATTGATGACCAAAACAAAGATGTTTTACTAACCTTCACATACTCGTACTTTAAAGCAAATTTCTTCCAACACACGGCTAGTACTGGAAAGTAAGAGGAATTAACATAAAGCCGAATGAAATAAAATGGAATTAAACATGAAAAAAGACAGTGTGTACACATTAATAGCCATTACAAATACGTTACGTGATTTGTTTAAGGCTGTTTGATATTAACAGACTTCCACAGCCATTGTGCTGCAAGTCAGAATGGATATTAGCAATCATTCAAAACTTTATTTTCAATGTCATCAATGTTCTCAACATCATTAGTACACAGTATAATATGCACACTCATCAAATGCACCTTGACAAAACTGTGTACAAAAGGTTAATAAGTGTATGCTATTTCACTCAGCGCACAAGGAACCAAGAGATATTTTAATAGCTAGAACTGACAAATCACATGTCAGCAGTGACTGCTGATAAGACCTTATTAATTCCACAAGTCTTAGACACATAGACATTTGACCATGTTTCAGATGAACTATATAATAACTTTGAACATCAATAAGAAAGTAAAATGTCCAGGTAAGTGTCAATTTATTACGGTAAATTTATATACCAAACTAATTGTCATCAAGTATAACTACTTAAAAATCTCAGATTTAAGGAAAAAATGAATAAATATGAATCTTGAAGAAGTTATAAGTATTCTGTGATAAGGTCAGTTTATACTGAATTATGGAGGTTAAACTCACCTGCTTCCATCCATGCTTTGAATGCAAACAGGCTGAGTAGCATTGCCTGTCGGTCTGATTTGCAAATACCCCTCAAACTGTTTACCCATAGAGTGTGTGCTGTCAATGACGAGTTTCTCCACAGCTATGGTTGGAGGAATGTGCCCAGGTCCCACAAAGGGACTAAAACATAATGATGTCTTGAAATCATTGGGAAATATAGAATGATATATACACAAACTGTAAATATGTTTCAGACATACACAAGGTTGGTATAATAATGCGGTAAACATGTTGTAGACATGCATAAGTTTGTTATGTTAACACTGTAAATATGATGCTTTAGAAATACACAAGGCTGTTATGCTAACATTTTAAATGTTTTAGACATACACAAGGTTGTTATGTTAAGGAGATACTGCAATTTATGCATATTATATGTTGATATCATTTAAAATTAATCTGAAAACACATTCTACAATAAATATAACAATACAGTTTATTAAATCAGATTCAAAGCTATTATTTAAAATTACTTTTAAATGACTCACATATTACGTGATTGTCCAAGTAGTAGGAAAGGAATAAAGCAGCTTTCATTATAGTTACAGTCAATTTCCACTGGAAGCACCAGGTTCCCAACTGATGGCTACAAATCAAAGTATTAACATGGGTTTAAAATTAGGTTATGTATATTGAACTGTCTACCAAAAGTCATTTTTGTGTATTTATTGTTATTCTAAATATTTCAAAGGAACACACATTTAAAATAAATTATACGCATGCCATTTTCAGATGGGTTTATATGTCATGCTGTTAAAATTGTCATACCTTGTCAGCCAACTAAAAAGTAGGTAGTCGATGGTGAGATCCACCCCAATGCATATACATCTTTCATGTGCATCTTGCACTTGAGACTATCTTTTGAAATATGACATGTAGTTAAATAAGACTAAACTCAGTCTAACTGTGCATGTTTGGGTAGAAATGGATCCTAATAAAAGAAGAAATCTCTTTTCAACCAGCTAAATCTATATTTTTAAATCACAGGGTAGATAGGTTATTTTTATTTTATTGAGTTTCAATCTGTGAGTCAAATATAAGCATATTGATTGAACTTACATGAAGTTTCTTTAGCATCATGTCCTTGGCCACCCTTAATTCTGAATTTTTTCTTTTGTAATTTCATGGTGTTTGTTTATGTAATCTTGTCACTGTCTATGTTTTTATGTGTTATCTATTATTGTAAGGTACTTAGAGCATCTAAAGATAAGGGGCTGTATTAAGTCCACATTATTATTACTGTATATACTCTCTTAAAAGATGAGTCCAACTGCAAACTGCTCAGACCAAGATCTGCTATCAAATAATTTGCTGGCAGATCTGGGTCTGTGCAGTTTGCTGGGAGTAACCAGTAGAACAAACAATATAGACCCTGATCTGAAGGTGCATTATGCTATGGCCAATCTGGATATTAGCAGTTTGACTTTACTTATAAGCATGTATATATGGTATTATTATTGTATAGGATTGATACTTACCCTGTTCGCATTATTACTAATGGAAGGTGATCCAACTGAAACAAAAAGTTCAATTTGTCAAATATATGAATTTTCCATAGGTAGACCTATTTTCTACTTTATGATAACTTTTATTCTGATTGCATTGTGCAAAATCTGAAATTTAACGCCTTTTAATAAAATAAAAATATGCACTTTTCATCCTATATGTTACTGGTTATTGCAAAGTAAGATTATAAAAAATTTTCCTTGTCATAGTTGCATGGTAGGAAAGCTATAACATTTTGCAGACAATGAGAATTAATGACAGTCACCCTTGTAAAGGAAATATGTTTATTTGCATGATAAATGACAGACAAAGTACTGCTATGCTATTATTTTGGGGATTACCAGTTTCACATGTTGTTCCAGAGAATCCAACTGGACAATGACAAACAGGGTGTCCACTTCCAGCATTTTCTGCATCACAAAATCCACCATTTGTACAGTGCAGGATGGCACAATGGCCCC
>JAECUM010023233.1:0-53111 GCA_016617855.1 Megalonaias nervosa | reverse complement strand
TACTCATTATTGATAAGATCTATACTGGCTGTTTAATTTATAGCAGCAGAGAGGGTGAAGGACATACGCGTAGTGACCAGATTGTGAAAAAATCTGGTCAATTAAAGAAGTATTAAGGCAAAAACTTATTTTTTTCAGGGAACCCTTAATTTTCAAAAATAAGGTCTCTACAAAGTTGTAGGGTTCACCCTCTCTGCTGCTAAAAGTTACCTCTAAGGAACTCATCCCTGAGGTAACAAAGGAGGATAAGCTGAGGCATATATATATATATATATATATATATATATATATATATATATATATATATATATATATATATATATATATATATATATATATATATATATATATATATATATATATATATATATTGTTACGTGTCTAGACTCGTACAAAAGTAACAAAGAAAAGAGAGAAGCCAACAAGCTTTGTAAATTCAACAAAATAATTTATTTCCCTAGAAAACAAGGTAAAAATATGAAAGAGGACTTACGGTTTATGAAACTAATCCAAAAATTAATCCAATAATTAAAAATATAAGTCCTATCACTAAAACGTTCTAAATGAATCAAAGTTCGAATCCCGATGAATTTCCAAGATGGAAGTCAATGACGTCCTCTATAACCTGTTTTGTGTTGTCGTGTCAACAGTTCCTTGTTGAATCTCCAAGAATAATATTCCGGCTTTAGAATTCCGAATAATTTTCAGTAAATGTCTTTGTCAAAGAATTCTGATGAGCACTATATAAAGTCTCCAGGGAAAATAAATGATTTTAAATAAAAACTCAATTCAAACTGGCAACAACAAAAATAATACCTTTGAGCCCGAAGATATGATATGCGACTGACTAAGAAACCACTATGAAACATCATCTTAACTACAACGTAAGTTAGATCCCCCGTGATGGGGTCACGTGATCACTTAGTTCAAGCGGCGTAGTAACACTATATGTCAATTATGACATAGGCCATGCACGGATTCGATTGTACTGAACTAATCTTACTATAAGATTCAATAATATAAAAATTTTTTTAATAAAAAAGTTGTCAAAAAAAGAGCTAAATCTGGCCCAGATATCTAGGTCACCAAAAGATACAATGTTTCTATGAACTGCGTATTTATCAGGTTTAACAGAGCTGGACTGAATTTTCTGGAAAAATGTCAAATCCAGTGAATAAAGTTATCATTACAATAACATGTGTGTATGTATGTATATATATATGTGGGTGGGGTGGAATGCAACTTAAAGAATCAAGAGATATTCCTTTGTAAGAAAACTTTACTGGATACACGTTCTTACTTTCAGACAAACACAATGCATATTTTCTCCCAAAGTGGGCATAAAGATTCTACAGAGACCTCCACAAACTTTAGTAGTATTACGTGTTTTATTTTTATGAATCTGTCATTAAACTATGGACCGTTCCGGTGACCTAAATGGTTTGAGTGTTCGCCTCGGATGCGGGAGGTCGCAGGTTCGATCCCCGGCCGAGTCATAACAAAGACTTTTAAAAATGGCACTAACAGCTGCCTCGCTAGACTCTCAGCAATAAGAAGTTAATGTTAGGACTGGTCGGCCTGATGTCAGGACAATATGACTGGGTGGGACATCATGCTACATGCATGCGGCGTAATGCTCCAGTGCTAGACATCACTATAAACTGCCACACTGCAGACAGCGTAGCAATATGACTGAAAAATTGTTAAAGCTACCTTTGCATATGCAAATCACACACACACACACACACACACACACACACACACACACACACACACACACACACAAACAAACACACAAAGTTTAAATGATGCCTGAGGAGTATAAGTCGGTAAATACTAATTCCTTTATATTGTGGAATTCAATCTTACATGTTTGGAACTTTTAACGACAATACATACCCACTTTTGTGCTGATGTGCCGTACACATACACATACTTTCATTAAACTTCAATAAGAAGGCCGTTACAAAATGGTTTGCTGACTTCTGCGTCTTTATAACCTATGACCCCCGACCAAAGTTTAATTACGAAGAGAATGAGACAATTTTATTCCATGGCAAATTACTCTCAGAGACTGTTGAGTTGAAACACACAAAATATTACGCTTTGGTAATATCCAACTTTATGACCCCCTTTGACTCCTCCTGGACTCCACACACGCAGATATTATAGTGAATCTGAAACATTACCGCAACTCTAATCTCCGTTCAAACGTCACATACAAGATTAAAAGCTGCACATTAGACTCTTACAAAGCTTTTAAATTGCTTAGCAATGTTCAATAACCGGTTTCTTTATATACTATTTTTCAACCTGCGATCCCCTGTCCCAAGGTCCTCCACCACCACCAACCAATTTTATCCCTGGAAATCCAGGGGTTACATCAGATTTCTGAAACCTTCCTCCAAATATACACTCCATGTGGAAGACACTATCACTGTGTCATAGACGGTAAGAATATATGCATGTAAAAGTAACATGAAGAAAGGTTTAATGTACTTACGTGCAAACGGACTAGGAATTAATAGACCCGACTTTTCATAAAAAGCGGGTAAACAAAAGAAAATGCAACTCTGGGTAGTTGAGAATGGTTCTCTATCAGTTAGGTTAAGAATCAGGCGGATGGTAGAGTACTATTGGTATATTCCTTGTACTGTAGGCTGTAGAATTTTAAATGCATTTCGTCCTCCATTTCGGAAACATCAAGACAATGAAAGTCAAGATGACATTCTCACCATGTCAACAGGACCTACTTTTAATAAACCATTTCTGTCTGAATAAATAGTCATCCCAATGTTTTGTATATCGGTAAAGCCGTCGTAAAGCTAAAGTCACACACAGTATGCCGAAGAGCGTTACGCTGATCAAATGAATATAACTTGGTCTCACCTGCAAAGCATAGGTGAGACTAACATGTTCCATCACAGGCACTGGTATGCGATAGGGAAATCCCAGTCAAAGGTCATAATCTGTGACTAAAGTCACGATTTCTCTATCCTATATGAACGGTTTTATTTTTTAATTCTAATCAGAAAACAGTATCGGTCCCTCAATATGGATTTAGCTGTATAACATGAAATATTTGCTGAGAAGTTTTATTTCAATAGACAGAACATCAATAGTTTAGTTTACATCAAAGAAGTTTCACACTTCATGTATCTGGAATATGTCTCGTCGGATTAGGAGAGACATAGCATCGTGCGGAATTCATGTTGGTATGTATGTAGTTTTTAGATGACCATGACAACAAGGACATCGATTATGAAGATGATATGTTTCTCTTTTTAGGACATAAATGTTTTACTTCATAAACGCAACGTGAAATGCTACCAAAAAAATAAAATAAATGGAAGCGTTATTACTTTTGTGCAATAATAATAATCTTTTGTCCACACACACACACACACACACACACACACACACACATATATATATATATATATATATAAAGGCTATGCAATCATACACTGGGTGTTATCAACCATTTCTACTTAATCTTCATTTTGCAGATGAATTATTATTATTCCAACAGTTATTTACTTAGGTCAGCATATCATGCATCTTGATATAAAGGCAAAGTTATTGCTCAATGTACTTTCCGGGACGTTATTGTGTATGTGGTATTAGAAAGTCGACACTGTAGTCCCGCAGCATTCACACGGGTGCTAGTAGAATGGATTAGACATACGATGCCCATTGTTCCTAATTATCGGCTCAATATAAATTTGTAATAGTCTGCTAATTTACAGTGACGAAGCCAAAACATATTTCCCGTTTTTCAGACTCTGCAGGGGACCAAATCATCGCACCTGCAAATCTACAGAGAGTCTGCGTTTGGACTTCCAGGGTTCCCCATTCATCCGGTGACTGTTACCTTGGACACTGATGGCGTCTGCACGCAGAGCGTAATCTTTCTACCGAACAAAACAACCCGGCTTTCCTTGAGAGGATCCTTTAATGTCGCCAAATTCCGGGAGGTTCTGCAAGTGTTGTCCGATGAGAAATATACTTTTTGTGCCGGCCTACAGAGGGCTAGAGTGCTTTACTCCGTCAAAACGACGTTACATTTCAAGTGGCCAGAGGAACGTCACCAATCGCCCAAATGTCCCGTCTGGTTCAAGCCTAACGTCAGATGGAATACCAGACGACGCGGCATGCGTCAGTGCATCCACTGCCGTTATGCCACACAGTACCATGTCAGAAAGAAGAAGAAGGCTGCACAAGCGCATGATAAAGCCAAGGCAAGACGGTTACACGTCAAGTTGCTGACAAATACGCCGAGGTAAACCCACTCCACAAAACATTGCCTTCATGTAGTGCTATATAATTTATAATTTAAAATTATTGAACTGTTTAAAAAGAAATCATTGAAATTGCAATCTCTTTGAAAATTAATATTTTTCTTTTCTAAAATCAGTTTTGTTGTAAAGGAGAAAGCATTGAACGATATATCAATATTTGCATTGTTTTCTATTTTTGTTGCTACAAACGAATCATTCTTTCAGCAATTGCACGGTCTTAATGCTTTTTAAATGAACCGCGCGCCCACGCACACGCACGAGTTGCAATTGCTAAGTCACTGACCATTTTATCTCTCTCCCCCCACCAGATGGGTAAAGGTGGGGGAGATGTATAAAGAAATGTACTACCTCGTTCAGTATAACAATATTTGTTAGCTTATTTGCCTATATACCATTTTACCAGGCTAAAAGTCTGTCGTTGCTAAGGATGGATCAAGTTGTTTCAGTTAGAAGGAAACTCGCAGCCACCCCTCCCGAATATTTAAAAGTGTCTGCAAGATATATCTAAAGGTGTTAAATTTTTTTTTCATTGTAAAATTTCATATTTCTAGAGCATTTCTGGTTTGCTGATCTGGTCTGAAAAACAATACTTGGGTATGTCATACATTCTCCAAAGGTATACAACCAAAAAAATCTCTTGAAGAATACTCCAATGTAACTATCTTCAAACTCAGTAAGAGGCCCATCCATCCCTGGCAAATACTGGTATCAAGTTCTAGATATGACACAGAGTTGTTCTTCGTATACCGTCATAAAGGTGCCAATCAGGAAATTTATTCTGCCGTGAAGAATGAAGTATCAGTCCTTCTTCATGTATTGATGATATACAATACAATAAAAAAAAATCATGGAACATTCATGGTGTTGATGGTGGTAGGAGGGGAAGAAACATGTGACAAAGATAGAAATCATTGATGCGAAGGACAACGGTCTGAAAAGAGATACTTATTCTAACACGTGACCGCCTTTTACAGAGATTTTCATATGTACATCCTTTTAGAAACAGCTAAATACTAAACTGGTATAAAGCAGCTAAAACAATTGATTAGATTTTTGACGGAAAGTACCTTAAGTACGGCTGCTTCTATCGAACTGTGTAAAGTTGACCATGACCTAGCTCTGAAACAGTTTAACGCTTCTTCAGACTTTCTTATTCCTTTTCTTTCTTGTCTCACATGTGTAAGCATGGCAAACATTGGTCACACCTATCCCTGTTGTGACGGTGACGACGGCGGCAACGTCAGATGCATACAAATTAAAGTTTTGTGTTAAAGATTTGTAAGTACACGGGAACGGTGTGTATACATAACTGAGTGGGAGTATTTAAGACATTTGGTTCCGCAGAGCACTTGTGCTTCTTTTCTACGAATGATAGAAAAGGCCCAGTATGATATGATATTAACAGTAGGAAGATGGTTGCTTAACAGCCAAATTAGGAAACTACGGGAATAAATAGGCAACCGAAAAAGCAGAGAGGAAGCAAAAGAGGTCATGATTCCCTAAATGAACTACAGCAGTTTCATTTGAAACTATTGATAAATAGACAAAAATAAACATGTATGAAAAATGAAACACACAAAAATGTATTTTGTAAACGCTTTATATTAAATATAGGAAATTATTGACAATAATACATTTAAATGCAAACGTGGAAAAACATTAAAATTTATAGAAATGTATTTGCTGAAAATTACTTCGTCTCTTAGAATGTTAGCAGTTATAGCAAATAATTACTAGACGATACCATAAATAAATTAAAAGTCAGCATTGATCATGAAGACATGCAAATAATAGATTTTCACAGTATGCATGTAAAATATGATGGTCGTGATCGCTAAATGGGACAGAAGTCATGGTGATTTTATTTTCAAGCCGGCAAATAAAACGGACGATAAATGTGACACTAGCTTGTTCAGTAAACTATTTCTTAAACTTCTGCAACATTCGTATCACATATCAAGGTCTTCAATCGAACTGAATAGATAGGGTAGTGGTTAATTTGAACAGTTATGTTTTGATACTCATACAATTACATTAGTTTTTGGAGGCTAATAATTTCAAAGATTTCAGAAATTGATAAATGTATTGCATTGAATAAAGTAGTACAAAAAGAGCTAACACAATTCAAGAATTTTAAACAGATTGACGACATCAAGAATAATATTTCTAATGCACATGACTTTTACAATGGACATTGAAAACTAATCTAATCTTTACAGAATTAATGGATCAGGTACATGTTTCCTAGAAGAGAACTGTATTTAAGATATTAATTTTAGCCAAACTTGGCACAGTATTAAAATAATGTATTGCTTATTTTTTAATGACAATTGTAGCAGTAACTGATGACGATGTAATAACTAATAGACTAGTATCCACAAAAAGGAATTATCTGTTAAATTATGTAATCCATTAA
The DNA here is from genome assembly GCA_016617855.1 of Megalonaias nervosa. Lineage (NCBI taxonomy): Eukaryota > Metazoa > Mollusca > Bivalvia > Unionida > Unionidae > Megalonaias > Megalonaias nervosa. The sequence goes on along the minus strand of JAECUM010023233.1, from coordinate 46,394 downwards.
TGGTCAAGAAAAATCATGAATTATAAATCCATGCAACAGTTACAGATGAAATGTGCAACAAAAGCAGAGGAAAGAGGCTTACCCACATGAATAAAAGACTGACAAAGCAAAGTCGGGTTATCCAGTATTTGAGAATAATCTTGAAAAAATCTACCTGTATTTGTCCTACCGCTACTTAAGAGAAACCTAGACAGCCTAAATATTTTTAACAGTTTGATAATGAGCCTGTACAGTATGAGTTTGTATTTATTTTCCTTGCAATCGATGTTAGTGTCCATGTTGGTTACAAGTTTTATTAAAGTTTCTCTTCCTTTATGAGTATTATAGCAATTTGGGCAAACTATCTTAGATATATTACTCTTCACCAACAATCAAAAACACCACATGGTATTAAACGTTATTGTATTAAACTTACTCCTCCCAGCAGAATCACCCGGCCGAGTCATACCAAAGATGTAAACAATGGTACTAAGAACTGCCTCACTAGGCGCACAGCATTAAGAGGTTAGTGCTAGGACTGGTCGGCCTAGTGTCAGGATAATGAGACTGGGTGGGATATCATTGCTAGACATCACTATCAACTGCCACGCTACAGACATCGTAGCGATACGACTGAAATATTGTTAAAGCTACGTTGAAAATCCAAATCACACACACACACACACACACACACACACACACACACACACACACGCACACAAGTACAATAAAACCTGACACAAATTTACAAGTGTCAATACTAACGTTAGGACCTAATGTTTTGATTGTACCTGGATCACTTTTAGCATCACTTGATGTATAGGTGAAAGAGGATGCTAATAACTCTAATAAATAAAATAGGGTGAATACCGGTTAAATGCGTAATATTTTTATGGATGTGACGATCTTCTCAAGCTTAATGGCGACGGTATTTTCAAAATTTATATAGATTTGTGATTACTGGCATCAATGGGAATACATTAAGACCCTGCGTAGAAAATAATGATACATACCTTATTTGGTTTGCTGTAAACGTAACGAAAATTAGAGTGCTATTTGACATCTAGATACTGACCAATAGGATTGCAGCAAGTGTCATACGAGATTCACCACAAATAGATTTGATAAGGAGTTTGATATCTTGTAAGAAAGACATAAACCGATCGAGAAAATTGTTCAAATCCCAAAAAAGAAAACATGATTTCTATGGAAGGACTATCCAACATTTTATTCTCAGAGGCATAATATATGACAACAGTTTTCAGAAGCAGGAAACTACTTCTTTAACGAAAAAAGAAACACACAGAACTCAGTAATGTAATTTTTTTAGAATTTCTACACAAACCCCTGATTAGGTGTAGTCGTTTTCGCGCATGGTCAACACATTTCAAACATGCGTGTGTTGGGCGAATCTGCGGGTCCCGGTTGCGGTTTACACGCGCACGCGGAGTCTCCTGGCAAAAAACCAAGCATGCGCAGTTGAAAATATAGAATTTTTTTATTTTGGCATACGGGAGGTGCGTTAACTTTATGTATGAATATTCTTATGCGTGTAAGTGTTAAGTGGATTAATTTGTTCGTGCTCTGCGCTATTGATTCCGATATTTCAGGTTCGTATCACGGTTACGGTAAAAATGTTTTTTCCGTATTAACTGAGGAGACGGTTCACCTTGGGTTGGTTGTACTGATATCAAAGTCAAATTGACGTTGCTCGTCAGTATTACCATGATTCTTTGAGAAACCTCTGACCAATATTGTGCTGCCAGCATAATCGTAGCGAGCCCCATCGGATTTATAAATGAAGAAATCCGCCCGTGGCACTGCTTCGGTATCCTACCCTACCACAGTATGCAACATTTTATGTCTTTCAACACGTGCAACCGCTTTCATCACAACCAGGACTGCAGTGGCGATTAATCCCGGAATTGCCGTGGACAACGGGAATATATCACCGTGTCTGGCCATCTATACGACTTCGGTCGACAAACTCAATGTGACTCGGCGACCATCTCGTCTTGCCGTAATACCTTGGGTCACTTTTTGCTTGAACATCAGCTTTTTTGGCCCGCTACCAGACATCATAGCCACTTCGACAGCTTCTAGGACACGTCCGTGTGTGCTGGATCGGATGATCTCAATTTTCCAAGCTTTGACAGTGTGACCCCTACGTCTGTGTATGACATGTTTTAGTTGCCTACGTACCTGCGTTTGTTTAACAGACAGCTTGCATTCGCGTATACACGACACCTCGTATCTGTTTTTCACAGGCGTGTCGAAGACCTTCATTCGTCAGTCGACCCTCCATGATGGCTCGTTATTGATGTAGGTGATAAATTGACCGGCTGTATACCAGTATCCGTGGCAAAGTCTTCGCACTCGACATTGAAGTCATTGAGAACGTCGTAACATAGCTGATCATCGGCGGATGCCTCAGTTAGGAACAGTTTGTTCCATTTGAGCCATCGCATAATCGCTTTAAGTAACAAAAATGAGTTGTGCCAGATGTGAACGGTCCAATGATCTGAATCGTACGGGCCGATTTGGGTAAATCCGGTTGGTGCTTAAAAGGTGCGGGGCGACTTTGCCGCGAAAAAGACAGTTAGATTCATGGTGGAATGTAATTATAAACCCGTCAGACACGAATTCATATTCTGTTCGATGCCTCGCTGTGACAGAGACGCGTAGCGAAACACACTTGCAGACACGTAATGACAGCTACCCGTTACAGGGGCGTGTGCCATGCGTGGGAAAAATCGATTTATTATTAATGGTGGGTCTCGCGATTCGGACTAGCATGCGAGCTAGGATGGTGACATCACGGCGTCGCTGAGCAAGTTACCAGGCAGACAATTGGTTAAATATCCCAGTGAAAAGCATTTACCCAGATATAATTATTATTGCCTACCTGACAAGTAGCATGATATTCGAGTGGACGCGCAAACGAATGCACGTGCAGATGCAGTGCCTGTAAATCAGACCAATGCCGGGTATTATCGGTCTTACTTCGTGTAGAGCTCGGTGGATTTGCTGAAGAGACATCGCTGACGAGCAACTGATCACGTGCAGAAGACGATCCAAGCTCCTGGAATACACGAAACATTTGCCAAATGGCTGATAGCCACGGTGATAAAATGCAAGTTAGCACAGTACGCACGAGCACGTTTGTATCAGCCACGTGAGAAATATTTGTAAAGTATTTTTCGGAACAATACAGATTTCATCCCTGATAAATAACGCGCTTTATGTATCTTGTCCCATGCCAGCTGGATTCCACACGACATTCCACCATCGGAAAAAAACCCCCTGATACATCTGACATTTTACATTTATGTGTCTTATCTCGTGCGTGCTTGTGTGTGTGCTAACATGATTACGTCCTGGTTGCTAAACAGGTTGAGGGCATGCGATGCCTTACCGGAACCTTCACCACTGTTAAGATAAATGAGATTATGACGCACAATCGGAACTCTCACCGATGGTGCTGTTGATATTGTAGTGGGATTAGTATTAAGACGATATTCTGTCCTGGTGGTACAATCTGCGGCGTCCTGACGAGTATATAGTTGCTTGTTTAATTCTCCATTGGCCGTACGGCGCATCCGGGGAGATGATATCAGTGTGTCGCATGCGTGGTCGAGAGGCTCGCCGCGTATGAATAATAAACAAACAAACAAACTAAAAGAAACATCACTGTTTCATCAAGTACGGATATGTATTCCAGTTGTTGAAGGTGTTTTTGCTCTGTATAAATCGAGTGAGTGCCAGCTCTGACGGCGTGTTGAGGAAATCTATTAATCGTCGACAGCAAATATCTACTCACATATTCTAGTATGGAAGATGTCAAATTCGTGCACTGGGGTGATTCCTCGTCGTTGTAACTGATGATGTACCCGGCAAGGGCTGGCCCGTCTGATAGATTTACACGGTTTCTGGACTTTCTGCCTTTGCTGATTGTGTCCTTGATAAGGAAATCCAATATGGCAAGAAAGATAACTAGTCGGCAGCATAGACGCGTACAACCCGCTGATGAACACACTAAGAACATACCAATGATCTTTCGTAAAATGTCTTTTGTTTGTTTGAGTGTGCGTTGGTGCTGGTGAGTGACGGCCAAAGCACACATGGGTGATCGGATGAACGTTCGGATGAAACTTAAATATGTTGATCTTGTCAAATCTGGTCGAATCCAACTCGTGTAACAGTTCGTTAATTTGCCATACGTATTAGTCCTTGTGTCGGATGACCGAACCATTCAAAGTACAGCTGACATTGACGTTGACTGAGAAAACTAGTAGTATAACACGCGACCATGTTCTGCATATGATTCGTTAACATCCTTCTAAAAGAATGGGTGTAGAATTCCAATTTTTTCTTTGCTGTCAATGATTTATTGATAATATCTTAGATGTCGCTTCTGTACTATAAAGCAACTGCGAGCAATTGTTCGTGAAACTCTTCGATGCAAAAACTCTCGCCCGACGGCAGCACAAACTGATCGACGAGGTCCAACAAAGGATCCGTGTTGAATAACCACACTGAAGCGCTTTTAACTATGTCCGTGATTGTGCAAAAAACTACATAGCGATAAAATCTAACTGTGCGTCTAGCAGGGAATTACAAGCATGGTTAGCTCGCTTGTTAGTCTATGTTCAACATGTTCAATGAGTATTTATAAGAATTGTGCAGAATATCACCACTATTATTTTGATGATGATCGTACACTTAATTTCACTTCCCAGAGCTGATAGGTCTGAGAGTTTAGCACCGTTGTCGTCAACTCGTTATTCCCATTGTTTTTTCTTGTTCCCCCTCTTTTCAGTAAATCCGTTACTAAAACGCTCGGCAACACGTTGAGTTATGTAACTTATTTTACCTATCCTCATTGACGCTAGATTATCAATCACGGGATCGTTCATCACATAAATACAACACACGACTGTGGTAACACTCGTCGCTCATCGATTCCATCTTGTCTGGTATTGCCCACGTGTAACTGTCACAATTTTGTAAAATAAATTTAATCCTGAGGAGAAAGTTGCGGTTGGGCATACGAATGATAAACCCACGCGCACGTATCTTGTCCATGCTTGCGTCAAAGAAGATTTAGCCACCGCGGGTTATGACAGAAAATGAGGGTGTTTCTTCAGGCTCACTCACGTCAACTTCGAAATCACTGGTATGGAATCGAGCGAACACTTCAGTTAGATACCGAAAGTCTTTATCGTCTCTTTGTTTCTTCTTGTTGTTTCTTATCAGCAGGGTGTGATCGTTTCATCTTGATTCCAAAATCTTATTTGACTAACTTTTACACGCACTCGCTCCATATGTATAGAGAGAGCTTCTCACCCCAAGAGTATATATTCAATCAGCATTTAGACTTTCAAGAAGAAGACGCTGAAAGAATCAAAGCAGACTCCATTCTCGTGAGAGATTTACAAGCAGTCATTCGAAAGCAAACATCATTTAAGACTATGGACTACTCGTCTCGAGATCAAGTCATGATGCCTGTTTTGATTGTCAAGGCAAAGGACATTGGGCTCCAGAATATCCACAACGTCAAAAATAAAATGGAAGACAGGAGAAAAGAGGGGCAAAGGGAAAGCTACATGTTAACATTGTCAAGAAAAAAAATATTGGTCTCCAGAGTGTCGCAAGAAAATAAAGAACACATTTTGAAGTAGGAGAGTTCTACAGAAACGGCACAAGGACCCATACCTGTGAAACAAATGCAAGAAGGCAAGACAACTTGTAGACAGTGAAGACGATAAACCCATGCGAGTGTAGAAATTTAAAAAATACAAGGAAAGAGAAAGAAGATGTAAATTGACTGTTGTGAATTGTTATGAAATTTCATTATGAGTTTTATACGGCAAAATATGCCACAACAGATAAGTATCTTGATGCTTTTTGAAGTACAGATACGATACTACATCACACTAACACGCACTCCGTCGAGTCTTGGGGAAAGGTACTTAAGTTGAAATACTTGTGCAGTAATTGAAAAAATAAACATCTTTTTCTAGGAGATATTAGAGGCCATGAAAAAGACCGTTGACACTTTTTGTTTTTGTTGTTGCGAAAACTTATGGACTTTTTATCAGCTATAACTGTCTTAATCCATCTCAAGGATAAAATCGAACTTCTTTTGCCGCTGTTGCTGATTTGGGAGTGCTAGTAGTAATTACTGCTGTTCGTACTCATGCTGGCATCTCAGTGGCGGTGGGAGTAACTCTAGTTACTGAAGATGTAGAAATCTTGACATGTAAATATATCTTTCTCTTAGATTTAACTAAATAAATATTTTACTTCACCTGTTTGAAATGGTACGGAGAAGGTAAGGTAAGGTAGCAAATAATGAGGTATATATTTTGAAGGGCGATATAGCAATGCAGTATATTAATTGGAAATTGTTTTCATCTAAAATGTATTTTGAGAGTTCCTGGATACTGATTTCACTTAGTTAATGCTAATGTGGTTTTCCATAGGAAACAGTATGAGTATCTCCATAGAAATCACAACCTGAATGACCGGTTAGGTATTTTCCATGAAGAATATTCCCAGATGTTTTTATTTGCTCAAGGTGGACATTAGGTCGCGGAACGTTAATAAATGCTGAAACATTGTGTGATTGCCATTGATACATAACTCAGATGATTCGAATCCAAAGATTAAGCCGAACGTGTCGATGTTGATCTGATTTTTGGATCAGTTAGATGATCCTGCGTTGTAGTCTGCAGTCATTCCAGGAATAGCATTATGTATTACTTTTCTGAGTTTATCTATGTTATACTACCCGCAGGGAACTTTAGGGCCAATCGGATTACTGGTTGGAAGTGCTCTTTCTATAAATGTGTGGTTGCACAGCACAGCCAAAACGCTGAACCGTCCCGGTGTGAACGAATATCAGTGTTATCAGACGAGGTGTGCATCACCTGTTCTAGAGACTCTGGTCCTATTAAATGATTGGTAAAAAAAAGACATACATTATCAGAAAATAGTAATAACACAGTAATTTGACTTTAGCCAAAATATGGAATTGGTAATGTCTTTAGTTATACTGTCAAGGAGAGAGCACGCATGCAAGAACTGTTAATAAACCCAAAAGTGTATGTGAGGGAGAACCATTCGCTCCAGACCAAATATATGGATGTAACAGGTAAGTATGTTGTTTTTTTATACTAGGTCTGCGAATATAAAGGACAAGTGGTATATCAGCCCATGCAGGTTTCTCGGAATCAAATGAGCTTTGTCATCCGGTTGTGGTGTTATCGCTAAAGACAATTTACATACGAAGGATTATATGTCATCTAGCATTTAAATGCTACACAAACAAATTCTAACGCAGATGAGGTGTTCCCTTTTTGACTTGACGGTTAGGTACGCATTTATTAATGGTATCGCTATATTTGCCTAAGGACATTTTATAAAGAGTTTAACGTGGATACAAACTTGAACTGACATCAGAAGCAGATCCATCAGGATTGGCGACGAATGATGTGTTATTTTTCCTGGTACAGTAAAGATAATCCCCAGAAATAGTTGGCTATGCATCCGACATTGTGAGATAAGAGTTGTCGTTTGATCGCTTTTCGTAGGGGTCTACTGCAGTAAATGTATGGGCAACATTCATGCTGGTGTAGAGTATTTAAAGACATCGTTTGGCATATGTGGGAACAAATCTATATGCGCAAGGCCAAATGATGAGATCGATTCTAGAGTAGTATGGACTGCCATTGAGATCACAAACTTTTTTCTTAAACACTAAAGATTTATAGTTGCCCAAATATACTTTACCTTGGAGATCATTTATGTATGTTTTGAAGCAAACATGGATTTAATGCTGGCACCTATGAGGGTCATAACAACAAAATTACAAAACTTTAGCAAAGTTGACTTTCGGCAATGCACCAACCCTACAGTCAATGCAAATCGCACACCGCATTGTGTCAAACATGGTCAACAAGAACTACAACAACCGTAACTAGCAAATCACAAGTAGGCAGGGTTTGACCCGTCTGCATATCCGCCAATACAAGTGTCCGCCGAAGGACAGGCAGTGCCAGTCGTTCCTGGCAAAAGAAGCCGAAGACCAAGAAGCTAAATAAACAGCACATGTTGTTGGCGGTATTACCGTGGATCACTCGGAAATTTGGTTCACGCGTTAGCTTTTCTGCTTGTGCACGCATTTAGAATGTAGAAATGCAAAGAATGCTATTGCTATTGTGATAACCAGCACTACCAAATTTCCGACCAACCTGCCAATACTATTTACATCGGATTTGAGAAGGAAATAAATAATACTACCAATGATACCTGGCAGCGCCTATGAGGCCTTTTTTTTTTCGAGCGTTCGGAGCATCCCGACCAGCTGCTACAGCTTCCTTCTACCCACCTCACCTTTTGTGTTCGTGAGACGTGAGGAGTCAGATTTAGGTCGTGGCGATGGTATACCGCTAACGGATGTGTTCCCAGCAGAGTGTGAAATGAGGTGATGGTGATGCACTGCTCGCCTCAGTGGGTTAGCAATTTTTGAGCAAATGTTATGTCCTCTGTTATCACTCTGTTGACAGATTACAGAATTCTTGAAAAAGAGTCAGTGCTGACATCCTCAAGCCGCAGTTTGCTTTTGTCATTTGGTCTATGCAGTGCGATCACGTATCTCCTAACATATATTGTCGTTTACCTCTTTGTTAGAATCATGTCGTTTTCTACCAGGATCAGCTGCCTATGTTATCATGATGTGGTTTGAGAGCAATACAGTTTTCGAGAGGTTATGCAAAAACACGCTGAGTGACCTCTAAATTGTCCCTTTGAGAGCCAGGATCTTTCGGAATCAGTTGGCTGTCATGATACTGTGCTATCGCTTCTTTTAGCTCTGTGTTCTCGGATCCCGATGCAGTGAGCAGCTCTGTATGTATTTTTCTGCCTATGACGACTGATATCAGATATCGAACCGGGCCAAACCCACTCAGTGTTTCGTTCGATAGCTTCCCCTTTTTGATTCCTATCGCTCGGACGAAATCATCTTCCTGCTGTATTTGTATCGTAGATGAAGCCAAGAATTTACTTCGGACGTTATTAAACTTCAATTTTGTCCCACTGTAGTTTGCCATAAACTTGAGATTGATGGTGCGGTGTTAATCCAGTCCTATGGTACTCAGCTAATTCTTCCAGGCGTAAGCTTATTCCATCTGGTATTGTTATACAATTTTATTCCCACCCAGTTGATACCACATCTACGCCGACCCAATCAGGTTAATCGGTCGGTAAATCTTATGTCTCACTAAGTTTGTCAGGCCGTTCTTCTGTTTAATTGTCTGCTGTGGTTCATCTGGTTGATCAGAATCTTCATGTTCACTAAGATCTTTCATGTCAATGTCAAAACTACCTTTATCTATCTCTTTAACAAACTTTAACGAATTTTTAACTAGTTCGAACTAAATCTAGGAAGCTAGCATATTAAAGAGAGTCCACATAAACTCCCGTGGCACTCAACATATAACTATATATTCGTGCTATGCCAGTGCATGAACTCCGCGAGGAACACTGGTCCATGACTAGTTAGCTCTTAGCAGTTTGGATGTAGAGCTTGTTGCCAACGGTCTTACGTTGCAATGCCTGGCCAGTGCGACCCAATCTACGAAGGAGTTTGGAAGCTCTGTTTCGCTTCAGCGTTTAGTCCAGATCATTGCAGTCCTGGATGTTAAGGTAGGTTTCGGCGAACTCCTGCACAACTCAGAGTAAAAGATCTATTCAATCTGCGACACTGTGTCGAAGTCATCCTAAAAGGTAATAGCACCGTAAAGACTAATTTTGTGGGTGGTAAAGGTAACATTTCTCTTCTATACTCTATTTAGAAGAATGACCTCCAGCCCGTATTCATCGACAACTCTATCACAACAGGTGTCGGTGGGAAAGAGATCAAAATTTTCGCACGTGTGCTACTCCCAAGGTATTTTTTTTTTTCTGAGCTATGCTTCATGTTGCTTTTCCAGTTCAAGGATAGCCTCCCAAAACCAGGAGTGTGCCAGACTTTGGTGACAGCGTAACAATTTTCAGCTGTCTACCGGCAAATTCGGCCTCGAGTGCCTCTATTTAATTTTTAACCCATAGCTCTGTTATTTGATCGTTCATTTACTTTGCTGTCACTTTCACGGTGTGTCTGCTTCCATCGGTTTTGCAGACTCTTTATTATTCCATTCGTCCTCCATAGTAATTTGTAGTAGCTGTTTCGCTAAGGCAGAAATGCACAGGTGCAAATCACATACAGGTGCCCATATTTTAGCATGCAAACTAGAGTTGGAGCCTATATAGATTTGCCCGTCGCCATGGCACCTTAATTTGCTGCTTCGGACCAATGCAGTCTCTTGTAGGCTTGTGTAGACGATTACAGTGCGCACTGCAATTGCTGTGTTACTCAGCATGCTAAGAAGTGTGTGGAGGAGGTTCGCATGCCATTGACTATGGGGTGCGAGTCCAGCTTGTAGTCCTCTTTATACTCTCGCTCTGTCTGGTCAATAACTATTTGTCTGTTTGCGTCGAGTTCAGTGCACATGTAGTCATTGTTGTAGGTTAGGGCCTTAGTCCTGTCTTTGCAGAGTTGCCATCAGGCTTCCTTGGTATAGTGTCTTGCAGCAAATGAGATTAGCTTCGTAATTTTGTCGCAGCCGCTAATTTCACCGCTTTAGATTTGATCCAGGATCTTGGTGGTGCTGTTTGGAATGTGATGGATGAGCACTTCGAGAACGATAGAGCCATTTCCGCACTGGCGTAAGGATGACCGTACCTGGGATAGAGTTATGCCTCTCAGGAAAGAGACTGGGGTAAGCTGCTTAACTAAGTTAGGTCGTAGTGCAAATTTAGGTAGCTCATTCAAAGACAAGAATGTGGCCTAAATAATAACATAGGTGTGGGTGATGTCGATACGAGTTATTCTGAAAACGTTGATGCCTGTTATTAAGACCAGCTCTTGTGCACGAACAATCAGCCCACAACGCGGACCATCGCAGTAGCGGCCAAAGCGTGCAAGTGCGTCTTGACTGTAGTTAGAAATTGTAGCATGGCGGGGGTACGTCGTTGGAGAGGTTTTCGTTCTAGCTCATAACCCGTTGATAGCACTTTTTAGTCCAAATCTTGTGGTCATTCAACTGGTCACCCACATTCTCGCCTTGAAAAATGAACTATCTCAGACAAAGGCATAGCCAGCCTCAAAGGAGATGCTGTCAGTCACACAAATGCGGAACATATAACTACCAAATTCAATTTTGTGGACATGGTGCAGCTTATGAATAAGATCTGTGGTCTCAGTGCAATTGAAACAAACTACATTCGTCTCTTGCTCTCCTTCTCCAGAACATGCAATAGAAGATGGATGTTTTCTATGAGCTACAGAGCTTCCATAATATCGTTAGTGGCGTCTATAGAATAACTGTCTTGTTGGCGAGGATTGATCTCGTTTCTGGTCTTTGATGGGGCAATTCCTAGTTAAACAGACTTGTTAGTGTTAAGTAGTTGATGGTCTTGTTTGGAAACAGAGCATGTCATTTATGAAGAAGTATAAAGGATATATTAATGTTTGTGGTGTGCCTCCCTGGGTACAACTGGCAAAACATGTTGTCGTGAATGTCAAAAGCAATACCAGGTAGGTGCCACTTGCGCAGCCAAACCTCATTATCAGCAAGCATGTTTACTAGGGCTTGTTGTCGGCATCTACAAATACTCGTAAGTCAGGTCCATGTTGGCCATTAGAGAGTAGTTTCAAGAGCCACCTTGTACTTGCTGAAGAACAAATTTTGTAACCAGCAGTTGGGGTGAAATTGTAGGCTATCTGAGAGCAGATATGAGCTGCCTACAAATTTAAAGATTGGACTAAGGAACCGCGGTCAACATCAGAGGTCTCATGCTTTGTATATTCCAGGTCGTATGCTCGTATCAGTTCCATGTCTTGTGCATGTAACTGACCGGCACCTCTCTGATACATCGGTGATTACAGTCTTTAAACGACTTCAAACACTGTCATACGGCTAGCCAGTCCTTTCGTCAGCAGTTTTGTTTCCGTGAATGGGCTCTTCGACGATACGGCGGGAGAGCCCCATCGGATGGTCGTACGTGACCATCCCTATATTCGTGCTACTCCAGTGCATGAACGCCGTGCGGAACACTGGACAATGACTAGGTAGCTCTTAGCATCAAGGATGTAGAGATTATTACCAACGGTCTTACGATGCAAATGCGTAGCCTGTGCGACCCAATAGCCAAAGAAGGAGCTTGGGAGCGCTGTCTCGCTTCAGCGTTCAGTCAACAGAACCTTAGGTGTTACTGTAGCTTTCGATGCCCACCTATATAACGTAATTGGTATTTGAATATTATGCGTGCTATCTGCTACCAAGAATAATATGCATGCTACCTCATTTGGATAACGTAAAGGTTCCACTCAAACTGCGATACGGTGCAGGAAACGTCCTCCTTAAAGATCACTTTGTCGTAGTGACTGATGAAGGGGTTAAAGGCGCCATTATTCCTCTGCACCTTCAAGTCTGCAGCCAGAGTGTGTAGAGTGATGGCCTCTGGCCCGTATTCATGGACAGCTCTATCGCAACAGGGGTCTGTTGGACAGACCTCATTGGTAGCTCTATCGTATCCTATATTGTTGGGAAAAACATCAAGAACTTTAGCAAGTGTGCTACTAAGGGTTTTTCTCAGCTATACTTAAATTCGCTTTTTGCAGTGGAAGAATAGCGTTCAAAATTGGAGATGGCTGAAGCCTAAAGCTGTTTACAGGAAAATTATTCGTCTACGAGTGCCTGCATTTCCCTTTATCTCTGCTATATGGTCGTCTATTTACTTTACCGCCCACTTTCATTGTGTGTCTGTTTCTATCAGATATGCAGGCTTTAACTATCCATTCGTCGTCCAAAGTACTTTGATTCTGTTTCTGGAGGCTAGACATGCACGGCCGCAAACCCAAGCACAGGTCCTCATGTTCTAGTAGACATCAGGCTAAACTAGAGTTGGAGTCTATAAAGAGGCGCCCCACACCATGCCACCTGAATGGGCTGTTTCCGACAAAATGCAGTCGCTGGTAGGCTTGTGTAGATGCTGTCTGTGCGCACTACAAGTGCTGTGTTACCATGCCTGCTAACAAGCGTTTGGAGCAGGATGCGCATGCCTTAGAGAATGAGGTATGTAACCAGCGTGTAGCCTCCTAATATTCTCTCTGTGACTTGTTATTACAGAGGTAGCGGTTTTGAGCCGAGTTCTGGGAACAGGTGGTCAATACTGTAGGCCAGGGCCTCGCTCTTGTTTTGGCAGAGTTGTCCCCATTCTTCCTTTTTATAGCGTCTTCCAACAAGTGCGTAAATGAAATTAGCTGCGTGTGCTACCCTCAATTTTTTTTTCTCAGCTATGGTCAAAGATGCATTTTTTAGTTCAATGATATGGTACCAAAACTAGTAGAATACCGAACGTCGGTGGCGGCCTGTCAGCTTGCATCTGTTTACCGAAATGTTCGTCTATTAGTGCTTCTATTTCATTTTTAAGCCGTAGCTGTGCTGTGTAGTTGTCCAGTCACTTTGCCGCCCACTTTGGTGGTGTTTCTGCTTCTGTCAGTCTTACAGATTCAATTTTGTTGTATTCGTCGTCCATACTAATTTGCTGCCGTTTTGCGAGGGCAGATAAGCGCGGGCGTAATCCAACAAATCGTTTCTCAAGTCCTAGGAGGCATTAGGGCAAACTGGAGTCTATACAGAGGCGCCGAGCTGAATAGGCTGCTTCAGACAAAATTAAATCTCTGGTAGGCTCGTGTAGACGCGGTCTGTGCGCACTGCTGTTGCTGTTACCTAACACGATAACAAGCATGTGGAGCATGATGCACATGTCATAGGGAATGAGGTGTGAAACCAGCATGTTGCCCTCTGAATGCCCTCTCTGTGCCTGGTTAATACGTAATTGGAGGTTTTAACTGTGTTCTTTAAACAGTTAGTAGTGTCTGTAGGTCAGGGCCTCGCTCTTGTCTTGGCAGAGTTACCCCCCCCCCATGCTTACTTGTTATAGTGTCTTCCGACAAGTACGTAAATGAGATTAGCTACGTACTATTTACACAGTCGCTTATCATTGCTGTACATCTGACACAGGATCTTGGTAGTACAGTTTGCAATGTGAGGGATGAGCTCTTCGAGAAAGATAAAGGCAATTTTACACTCCTGGGCGTAGACGAGGACCTTACGTGGGTTACAGGCATGCCTCAAAGGAAAGAGAATGGGGTTGGTTTTGTAAACCTCTACCAGATAAAAGCTGCTTAGCCGAATTGGACCGCTGAGCTTCTACTCGCAGTCAAATTTGAATAGCTCATTCAAAGTGGAAGCCTGTCCCAAATAACAGTACAAGTGTGCGTGATGTCGATGCATGTTATTATGGAAATCTTGATACCTGTTTTTATGACCAGCCCTTGTGTACGAACAATCAGCCTACAACTCAGATTATGGCAGTAGCGGCCAAAATGTGTAAGTGCGCTGTGGCTTTAGTGAGAAATTTCAGCCCATGGGTTACTTCGTCGGAGAGTTTTTCAAACCACCTCATCATCCATAGGTAGCACTTTGCAGTCCAGATCTTGTGGTGAATCAACTGTCACCGATAATGTCGCCAAAGTAAAGCGCACTAAACTCAAACAAAATGGTTGGCCTACCTCTAGGGAGAAGTCGTCAACCACACCAATGCGGCACATGAATCTACCAAACTTGGTTTTGTGGACTAGGTGCAGCTCGAGAATACGATTCTTGGCCTCTGTGCAAGTGAAGCTAAGCACACTCGTCTCCATGCTCTCCTTCTCTAGAAGCAAGCAATGGAAGATGGGTGTTTTCATTGAGCTACAGAACTTTCATAATAACGTTGGTGAAGTCGATCGAATAACTGTATAATTGGTGTTGCATTGATCTCGTCAATGATTTTTGGCGAGAAAAACCCTGCTGGAACAAGCTTGTTACTGTGCAGGAGTTCAAATGCCTTGATGTTCTTGTTTGCAACTAAACATGGATGTTACCTTGCACAAATGAAATGGATATATTGATGTTAATAGTGAGCCTATCTGGGTCAAACTGGCAAACCATGTTGCCGTGAATGTTAAAAGCAATATCAGGTAGGTGCCACTTGCTCTGCCATACAACGTCATTTGCCAAGCATGTTTACTCATGGGTTGTACTCTGCATCCACAGACACACGTAAGTCAGATCTATGTTGGCCATAAAAGAGTGGCTGTCAAGGGCCTCCTTGTCCTGGCTGAGAAATACACTGAATAATTAACAGTTTGGATGAAATTATGGGCTATCCTAGAGCAGTTGTGAGCTGTCAACCCATATGAAGATTGGACTAAGGAACCGCTGTCAACCTGAGAAGTCTCATGCGTTGTATACGTCAGGTCGTATACTCGTATCAGTCGCATGTCTTTTATATATAACTCTGACAGGTGCCTCTCCGATACATCGGTGATTACATTTTTTAAAAGACTCCAAACAGTGTCATACGGCTGACCGTCCGTTTCGTCTGCAATTTTGTTTCCTTGAATGCGCTTTTCGAGGGAGAGGCGCATGGGATCGTCGTGCGTGACCTTCAATATATTCGAAATGCAGCACTGCATGATCGCCGTGCCAATCACTGGGCCAAGACTATGTAGCTTTTAGCATCGTGGATGTAGAATTTGTTACCAACAGTCTTACGCCACAGTTCCTTGGATGTCCAACCCCACGGCTTACGAATGAGCTAGGGAGCGATGTTTCGCCTCAGCGGGGTAAAGATGGGGACATCATAGGTGGCTCTATCGCAACATGTGTCGGTGGAACAGACATCAAGAACTTTCTCACGTATGCTACACCCAAGCTTTTTTCTCAGCTATACACAAAGTTGAGTTTTTTAGTTCAAGGATTATGTCCCGAAACCAGGAGATGGCAGAACTTGTGCTGGCAGCATGTCAGCTTGCAGCTGTTTACAGGAAAACTCTTCTCCATGTGCCTCTAGTTCATTTTTACCCCATAGCTCTGCTAAGTTTTCGTCACCTTCCCTCCCACATTCATTGTGTGTCTGCTTCTATCAGTCTTGCAGCCTCTTTACCATCCATTCGTCGTCCTTAGTACTTTCCTGCTATTTCCGAGGGCAGATATGTACGGTTGCGAGCAGGGACAGAGGTCCCCATGTTTTTGCAGGCATTGGGGCAAACTAGAAATGGAATCCATACAGTTGTCTGTCCCCATGCCACCTGAATGGTCTGTTTTCGACAAAATGCAGTCGCTGCCAGGCTCGTATAGACGCAGCCTGTGTGCATTGCAATTGCTGTGTTACCCAGCATGCTAACAAGCGTGAGGGTAGGATGCTCATGCCATACTGAATGAGGAGTGAGACCAACATGTTTCCCTTTGAATGTTCTCTTTATGCCTTGGCGATACTTAGGTGGCGGTTTGAGCCGAGATCTTGCAGCAGGTAGTCATTACTGTAGGCCAGGGCCTCGCTCTTGTTTTGGCAGAGTTGCCACCATTCGTCCTTGTTGTACGGTGTTCCAACAAGTGCGTTAGTGTGATTAGTTACCTGTTCTACTCACAAGGTTTTTCCTAGCTATGGTCAAAGTTGCTTTTTCTAGTTCAAGGGTAGCATCCCAAAACAAGATGAGGCCCGACCTTTTGTGTTGGCGTGTCAGTTTCCAGCAGTTTCCCAAACAAATTCGTTCACGAGTGCCTCTATTTCACTTTTAAGCCATAGCTGTGCAATGTGGTCGTGAAGGTTTACCTTACCGCCCACTTTCGTGTTGTCTGCTTCTATCAGTTTTGTAGACTATCATTTTATTCATTGTCCTTATACTAATTTGCTGCTGTTTCTCGAGGCAGATATGCGCGGGCGCAAACCCAAACTCAGTTCCAATTAGGGCAATCTAGAGTTTATACAGATGCACCCCACATCGTGCCACCTGAATGGGTTGCTCCAGACAAAATACAGTTTCTGGTAGGATCGTGTAGATGCAGTCTGTGCGCACTGCAAATGTCATGTTACCCAGCATGCTTACAGGCATGTGGAGCAGCAGGTGCTCGCCATAGAGAATGAGGTGTGAAGCCAGTATGTAGCTCTCCGAACGGTCTCTCTGAGCCTGGTCAATACCTAGGTAGAGGTTTGAGCCGAGACCTGTAAGCAGGTTGTCCTTTCTGTAGGTTAGAGCCTACCTCTTGTCTTGGCAGAGTTGCTCACAGGCTTCCTTATTAAATTTCTTCCGGCAAGTGCCTCAATTAGATTAACTATGTACTTTTTTCGCAGTCGCTTATTTCATTGCTTTACACCTAACAAAGATTCTTGGTGGCACTGTTTGCAATGTGAGTGATGAGTTCTCTGAGAAAGTTATAGCCAATTTTATACTCCTTGGCGTGCACGAGGACCTTACCTGAGATACAGTTATGTCTCAAGGGATAGATCATGGGGTTCGTATTCTGAACCTCTACCCGGTTAATTATACTTGTCCGAATTGGACCGCTGAGCTTCTGCTCTGTGCCAAATTTTGGATCCTTCCAAGGCGACAGCTTGGCCCAAATAACGGCATGTGTGGGTGATGTCGATGCGTATTATTCTGGAAATTTTGCTGCCAGTTATTATGGCCAGCTCAAATCCTGCTGGTAACAGTTCCTATTAAAAATCTTATGGTCAATCATCTGGTCACCCACATTGTCGCCAGGTTAAGTGCACTGAACTCAAACAAATTGGTTTGTTTACCTCTAAGGAGAAACATCAACCACATCAGTGCGGCACATCATCAACGAAACTCAATTTTGTGGACGAGGTGCAGCTCGTGAATAAGATCCTTGCTCTCTGTGAAAGTGAAACTAACCACATTCGTATTCTGGCTCTCCTTCTCCAAAAGCAAGCAATGGAAGATCGATGTTTCCTACGAGCTACAGAGCTTCCATAATGACATTGGTGAAGTTGATAGTATAACAGTCTCTTTTGTGTTGCATTGATCTCGTCACTGCTTGAACAGGCTTGTAACTCTGAAGGAGCTGAAAAGTCTTGAAATTCTTGCTTACAAACTAAACATGGATGTTACGTAGAAGTACAATAGACAAAGTGATGTTTGTGGTGTGCCTCTCTAGGTGAAACTGTCAAACCATGTTACCGTGAATATCGAAAGCAATACCAGGTAGGCGCCACTTTTTCATTAGCCAGTGATGCTTACCAGTGCTCGTTATCGGCATCTACAGAGACTCGTAGGTCAGGTCTATGTTGGCCATTAGAAAGTAGTTTTCAAAGGTCTGTTTGTACTGGCTGAGAATCACACTCACTAACCAACATTTGGGATGGATGTTTGGGCTATCCCAGAGCAGCTGTGTGCTGTCTACCAGTCTGAAGATTGTACTAGGGAACCAATGTGAACGTGAGAAGTCTCAAGCATTTTACATTCTAGATCGTCTGCTCGTATCAGTTCCGTGTCTTGTACAACTAATTCTCGCCGGAGTCTGTCTGATACATTGGTGATTGCAACCTTTAAAAGACTACAGATAGTGTCATATGGCTGGCCAGTCGTTACGTCTGCAATTTTGTTTCCTTGAATGCACTTTTCGATGATACGGCTGGAGACTTGCACATCGGATCGTCGTGCGTGACGTTGCTATATTCCTGCTACCGCAGCGTACGAAAGCCTTGAGTAACACTGGGCAATGATCAGGTAGCTCTTAGCATCGTGGAATTAGTGCTTATTATCAACGGTTTTACTCTGCAATGCCTGACCTGTGTGACCCCACGGCACGGCCTAAGAATGAGCGAGGTTGTGTTGTTTCGCTTCAACATTCAGTCCAAGTGAACGCAGCCTTGGATGTCAAGGTGGGTTTCTGTAACCTCCTGTGCAACATACGTATCGTTTGAACTATATGCATGTTGTTACCAAGAATAATATGCATCCTACCTGCGTTTGGATAAAGTGAAGGTTCCACTCAAGCTGCGATATGGTGCAAAAGACATCCTCCTAAAGGGTAAAAGTAACGTAGGAGCTGATGTAGAGTGTACAGCGGCATTGTTCCTCTGCACCCTCCAGTCTTTTGCCAAAGCGTGTAGAGTGATGGCCTCTAGTCCGTATTGATTGACAGCTCTATCGCAATAGAAGTCGGAGGGACAGACCTTATTGGAAGCTCTGTTGCAACCGGTGTCGATGGGACTTACATCTAGAACTTTTGCACTTGTGCTACTCACAAGGATTTTTTCTCAGCTATACTCAAAGTTGCGCTTTTCGTTCAAGGATAGCGTCTGAAAACCAAGAGAGGACCGAACCTTGCTGGCAGCGTGTCAGCGTGCAGCTGTTTACCGGAACATTCGTCTACAAGTGCCTCTATTTAATATTTGCCTCATATCTCTGATATGTGGTCGTCTATTTTCTGCCGCCCACTTTGGTGGTGTGTCTGCTTCTATCAGATGTGCAGCCTCTTTTTCATCTCATTCGTCGCATATAGCATTTTGCTGCTGTTTTTCGAAGGCAGGCATTAAGGACTCAAACCCACACATAAATCCCCATGTTCCAAAATACATTAGGGCAAACTAGTGTTTTGATCACATATCTAAATGTTATATCTCGTTCAGCATCTTTCAATTCAAAGAAAGCTAAACAGATTGTAAATAATTAGCATGTAAATAATTAGCAAAGATATTGTTTGGTTGAGCATTCAAGTTGTTTAGAGTATTTAGCTAAATCGAAAGACAATATATACAAAGTCATATTTTTTCATACAGCGTATAAATGCATAAACGTATAATTCATAGCAGTTAAATTTAAATGTAGATATATTGTTAAATTTGTACCATCACTTTCTGTTCAGGTTACAGGTCCTGTATATTGTTCTCAATAATTAGCTCCAAATATTGCTGGAAAACAATCCAGACCAAATACAATGGACTCCGTTGTGACCCATTCACCATACATAAATGATTTTTAAGAAAAGTATAGAACAGATAATGCAGTAGAAGAGTTAAATGGACTCTGACTCTTTGCAGTACATGTCTTCCCAATTCTTCTGGAAGAAAAGGTAGTGGCTATTTGATCTAACCTGTGAATATTTGTGTGTGCGTTCATCTCCCGTGCCATCGAAAGAGCTCCAACAAAATGTATTATTTCTGGGTGGTTTTAGTGGCGAATTTGAAAGGGGTATTTGTAAGTTACAGTATAGCTCACTTTTCCAGTCACAAAATATTTCATTGAAACTGACCATTGTAAGCTGTACAAACGCAAATAACCCACTTCTCAAAATCAAGCCATCAGAGCTGTTCCTGTAATGCGCATTAAGATTTAACATGTCCTAATGAAACTTTACAGGAATTTCTAGGTGAATGGATTTGAGGAACATGGATGGAGATATATAACAGGATAGCATGAACAGTTTGATTTCGTGCAGTTAACTTGTTACGTACATACAATAGAAAACAAAGCATCAATTGCAATCGAAATAATTCTAAATAAAAGCTAACATTAGCAATTCATTATCAAAGTACAATACATAATGTTTAACAAATATTAATGACAATAACTAGATCAGTTCATTTTACGTATATACATGTATTAAGTACCTCAGAACAAATGAGGTATATTATTCATTTTCGCCCATGTACAGCATATTCAAACATTCTTTTATTAATTATACAATAATCACTTACAAATTTGAACATTTGAACTCTTGGCTGAACATAGGTCCCAACGACCATTTTATTTATCATCGTATCATTACGTTCCCTTCCTGCAGCTAGAATACACACTAACAGTCTCAAGCGCTGTGTCTCCTGTGGCAATATGTGTCGCAATCAAGAGAGAAAATAAAAAACAGTTTATGTATTGAAAATGCTCTAGCCACCCACATTAAAAACCTCCATCTTGAAGCAGATGGCCAGCAAACGTAAAATAAAATACTGAAAAAGGTTGTTATAATAAGTCATTTCACCAAAATATAATATTCCAAATCAAACAATTATATACATCTTTATAAACAAATTAAATGAACTCTTCAGCATGAAGTGATACATCAATATAAATATCTCACTCAAAATAAACCGTTCCATTGATGACACTATTGATGAAGTGATGCTGACACTACAGCCTGAAGGGATATAAATATATAACATGGCATCAATATCCCAGAAATATAAGGTCAATAAAGTGATTTAAATTCATGCAGGGCCCTATCGTTTACGTATGACAAAATGTTAACTACTGTATATGTAAGGTTAGTTAATATTTTGTCGTAAATAAGTAAACATATTTTTGTAATGTGGTTAAAATTTTGTCATAAATAAGTGATAGGTTAATATACAAATTTGATACACTTTCATTTGTTTTGACAACAAATAAAAAATAAATATTTGCTCACAAATGCTCTTAAAACAAATACTTAACTCAGTCAAGCATGCTTCTGTAAAAAGATTACAATCACACCAGACTCAGAATTTCTTGACACACTAGGACGTGGTTTCAATTGTATGATCTCTTTAAAACATATAAAAATATCTTAGCACAGTATTCAACTATCTACGTGTGGACACAGACAACACTATCGGAAGTCTCCATACAATGTAGATAGGGAACAATGGCACTGATGGGATAAAGTATAAACTGATTTTGTTTGATAGATCCCTAAGAAGCAGAACAGAATATGCGCATAGCACACTTGTATATGAATATAACATTTAGTCATAAATACAATATGATATAGATTCAATTGTCCTGTACATGCATAATTTAATTTTTAAATCATACATATATAGTGGTTAACAATTTTGTCATAAATAGGTGATAGATTTAATATACAAATATGACACACTTTCATTTGTATTGACAGCAAATAAAAACAAAGATTTACTTACATATACCCGTAAAACAAATACTTAACAACGCTTCTGATGAGAAGGTGGCTATGACTTTAACAACAAATTTAATTTGATTATTATAATATAAATGGGAATCTTTTCACTTAAAATTTGTCTTTACTAAATTTGAATTTTCTTCAAAGTCGCATCCTTTTACAAAAATCATATAAATAGTAATATGAATGGTATTAAACATTCACTGACCTTACTGTTCTCATATCACTGGCAAACAAACGAATGGCATGAGCTCTTATAAAACTCAAAATAATGGTGACACAGTATTACCTTGGATCATTAAAACATAGTTAAGTTTCTAATAATGTTGGAAATAAAGTTAAATTATGAAAATAGTGCAAACAAATATGCAAATATATTTTTTTTGTGTATGAATAAGTAAATGAACAACGATTTCAATAGAAATAATATCTTTAGTGGTTCAAAATAACTAACCTCCCTGTTTCAAACCCTTATGTAGTGCTATTCTAATAAATATGTCTGAAACGTTTAGCTGAGGCACTCGAAGTTGAGATCTATTATTGTATATCGGTAAGGATTTGTTATGAGATCGGAACAATGATATGACATCGGTGTAGAATATGTTACAATATGGGAGCCAGGATGTGTTATCACATGGAAGCCTGGATATGTTATTACATGGAAGCTAGGATATCGTTCAACATTATGCATGAAACATTTGAACTTTTAGCGACCTTAGCGTATATGTAAAAAGTAAATTGGTGAACTGCATTGCCCAACTGGACGTCTGCATTACCGTGATATAGGTAAAACAGTTTACAAAGTGTCACATTTAATTTATTGCAACATATTAGGATATGAAAACCTCCTGTTTCCTCACACCTCTGATATGTATTATGGATAGCAAATAAATGTGTTTGAAGCTGCGGTGTACATACGAGAAAGGGAAATAGCGTTCTAAATAGAGAATATATTCTTCAAAAGCTTTGAGTCAAAAGCATTTATTCTATATAACAAAAAAGACACTTGTCACTTACTTGATAAATACCAGATAAATGTCATCGTGTGGTGTATAAATATGATATTTTAATGTTTGGCTCTGTATTTGTACCACACCATGAAAATATACATTGCATTAAGAAAGGAACCAGTTCTTTATTAATTTCAGAAAATAACATCAGAAAAAAATGTTATGCCATTTAGAAACATAACATAACACTGGGTATCATCACACTGAATATCAACAATATCAAAAAGTAATGAGAATGTTTGCAAATGTAGTACTAATAGAAATTTGAACATTAGACTTAATATGAATGAAAGTTGGTGAGCCTGACAGTAATAACACCACTTACTACCGGCTAACTGTGCGATATATCAGCATTCAACTTATGTCATAACTCTCTTTTATGAAGAACACCTGTTCAATCCTAAACCTTTGTGTTATTCCTGCAATAATTAACTCTGATCAGTTAATATCTCCATTGAAGGTGCCGGTTTGAGTTTTTTCCTTTTAACTGTATGGTGTTGAAACCATTTATAACCGTCTTCAGCAATAACACGATTTTCAGATTAGCTTTTATGATACACATATTCGACCTCAGTCTGGCACCATTTTCATCTATGACAAAGTGGACATCATTAAAGGTATTTTGGTGAAAATCCAATGACCATTCACTCAATGGTAGTAATACTAACAAGATCTTCAAGACAGTCATCATGCTAGCCATATTGGATGTATGACTGGCACCATTTCCTAAAAAGTTTATTTATGAAAGTCCCATGTTGATACAGTCATCAATTTAAAGAGTAAAATTAATATTTGGAACATATGACTTTCCAATCATGAGTAGCAATAACAAGATTTTCTCGATGACCGCTGTGGGGCCATATTGGACGTCAGATCGGCACCATTCTCATCTAGGACTAACAGAACATCGTAAGATGTCTTCTGGTAATACTTGGTATTAATGACATTTTGCTCAAGTATAATTTTATTTACAATAATGTTAAGGTGTTGGACGCCATATTGTCATTATTTATATTTTAAACCAGCTGGATACCGTAAGAAGTCTTTTAGTGAAAACCCCATGCTGATATGTCCATCCATTTTGGAGAAAAAGCTATCCCAAGATTTTCAAATAAGGTCTTCCCGGTGAACATATTTGACGTCAAATCAGTGCCTTGTTTATTTAGCACCAACTAGACGCCATAAGATATCTTTAAACAAACAATGTTTTTATTCAGAAGAAGTAGCGTTAACAATATTTGTAAGATAACTACTGTGCCGGACGTACTGTATATCTGAGCAGCATCTTCCTAATTTATAACTGACTGGATCATGTGATGAATGTGTGTGTAAAATTTCAATGCCATCGTCCAAGTAGTGTAAGTAGGGTACTGATAACAAACTTGTGTTGATGGACAACACAACACAAACAGATAACGGACAACAGATTATCCGTTACGCTCTTCGGGTCTGTGACCAGTAGAGCTATAAACGCCCTTCCCCGGATATTATTTAAGCTTAAATGGATCCGCCCTAAAGATGGTCCATTTATATTTGCCTTAAAGGCGCCAGTAGGTGAATATCGCGACTACAAGGAAGACGAACTGAAGATGGTCTGTTTATGACTGCAGTGACTGTGCCAGCTTTACTGAGTATTGCCACCACAAGGAAAACAACACAAAAGTATCAGTTTATATCTGCTTTAAAATGGTACCAGATTTAGTGAGTATTGCCACCACGAGGAGGACAACATAAAGATCCATGAGGCAGAATGCATAGGGTCAAATGACATTGGGAATTTTGAAGGAATCAGTATGATCGTTGTGGTGACAAGACTGAAAGCGAGGAATGCATCCCAACTATCTCCTCTAATGTAATAGTCACCTGGAAAATAAAAAGACACGGTTTATGAGCAGACAGATTGAGTAAATAATTGCTTAATTGATTGATTGGTGTCTAGACAATAAACAGGTTGTATTGTACCGAATCAATGAGTGATGTAACTTGCCCAAAAACACAACCAAATCTCCTCTAATGAGCGCTTCAGCTGGAAGATAAAAAAGACAAGATCTATGAACAGACAGATTGACTGATTGAGACAGATTGACTGAGACAGATTTACTAATTGATTGATCAATTAATTTATTGGTGTTTAAATAATCAACCCAAGAAGAGTTGTATTGTACCTTGGGAATTTGAGTCAATAATTCTGCACAGACACACCATAAAGACTAACCTGATATGATTCGGTAAGGATGCAAAACCATACCGTTCTTGTCGTGTCCCTGGACAGTAAACACTGAATCACAGCAGATCCCATATCAAAGGCTTTCATGAGAACTGGCTTTGTTATATAACTGTTATAAGACTTATTCTGTTCTCAACTGTCATAGTAATTAATCTTGTAATTAATCTTGTGTTATATAATTTGGTTTTCAAAGACTCAGTTAAGATGGAGTTAACTTTAAGAAATCATTTTATTATTCTGAATCTGGTGTTTGTTTTCAATTATGCCCTCAGTATCAAGCTTGAATTTGCCTTTAAAGGCCATTAAGCCTGACATGTGCCATAGTTTAAAACAATTCTCCATTATTTCAGTTTCAGGACATTCCTATTTGACACATATGAGCATGATTTGTCAATGTTTCCAGCTATATAAATATTCCAGAATGATAAAATCGATTCTGCATGAAGTTTTATATTTGCAACACTTAGCAAACACAATGATAATTAAACGAAACAATTTAATATAAGGTATGTCATACTATTTCCAAATAATCTCTCTACTCTAATTTCGAATGTACATTAGGAACAAGTCAAAGTTGTGTTTAAGCCCTATCATGTTTCCGTTTTTATTAATGATTTGATTACACAGGTGAAGCTCGAATGCAACAGACTTTATCTCAGAATATATTGATGATATTTTTGCAATACTTTACGGTGATGATGTTGCTAATTTCGCCGATACAGTAAAGCTACTTCAGAACCAAATAAATGTTATCGAACGTTTCTTTGATAAAAATTGGCACGATGGTCAATCTCGATAAAAGTAAAATCATTGTTTTCAGAAATGTGGGATATCTCAAGCAAAAGGAAGTATGGTTTTTCAAAGAAAGTCGTATTGGATGTGTGCCTTATTACATGTACATGGGTTTATTTTTCACCCCAAAGTTGGTTTGGACGAAAGCAAAGCAGAAACTAGCAGCTCAGGCAAAGAAAGCAACTTCAATGATTTTGAATTATCTAAAACGATTCGGCTGCTTAAGTGTTGAGGATGCATTTAAAATTTTTGATTCGGTAATAAAACCAATTGCTTGCTATGGGTCAGAAATTTGGGGATATGAGTTCAGTAGAAATATTGAAATTGTGCAATACAATTTTTGCAAATAGCATTTAGGTGTTCCTAAATCGACCAATAATGCGATTGTGTTAGGGGAGTGCGGAAGATACCCATTTTGTACCTCGTATTTTTTACGTTGCATTAAATACTGGCTGAAGGTCGTAAGAATGCCTTCAACTCGATACCCACACCAATGTTATTTAAATTTGAAAAGATTAGATGAAACTAACCGTGTCACCTGGGCTACTAAAGTTAAAGACAAGTTATTTCATCGGTTTGGGGTATGTTTGGCTAAATCAAGATGTTGGAGACGAAAAATAATTTTTCGCACTATTTTTGCAAAGAATTAAGGACTCAACACTACAAAATTGGCAAAGTGATCTTAACAACTCACATAAATCTGGCAAAGTGATCTTAACAACTCACATAAATCTGGGTATTATAGCATGTATAAAACCGAATTAGGACCGGAAAAAACCTCTCATGTGAATTATCGTATTTTCTAAGGAAATTACTTGCTAAATTTAGATGCTCAGTGCATATGCTGAAAATTGCAACAGGTAGACATAGCAGGATTGAGACAAATAATAGGTATTGTGAATTATGCCGGAAAAATAATGTTTATTTGGTAGAAGATGAATTCCATTTTGTTTGTGTTTGTCCAGCTTACAACCATATAAGAAAGAAATACTTCAATGAAGTTTATTATCTCTTTCCGTCTGAAGAAAACATTTTTATCTCTATGAGTTATAGCAATATATTAATTATAAGAAATCTTTCTTATACATCAATTCGGCAGTTTGGCTAAGACAAACTTTGAACTCAAACAAATGGTGAATGATGTACTTAGAGGTAGTAACATCTTTATAAAATAATGCACCGATTATTGGAAATTATGTATCTATACTCCAGATGAACACCAGATTTAACTTCTTTAAACCATGGCACACATGATACTTACTGTATTGTATTTTTTAATATGGGCCGGTGGCCTAAATTACTGAATAAATTATTATTATTATTATTATTATTATTATTATTATTATTATTATTATTATTATTACATATGGGCATGATTTGTCAATGTTTCCGGCTATAATAGTGTAATATAAATACTCCAGAATGATAAAATCGATATTTGCAACACGTTGCAAGCACAATGATAACTAAATGCAACAATTTAATATAAGGTATGTTATATTATTTCCAAATAATCTCTACAAAATCCCAAGTAACATGGACGAATGTAATGGTGACTATTACCATCCGTCACATAATTTTTTGGTTGACCATGTTTCAGGATTTTCTAAAGTCCTTTTCCCTCTCACAAAACAAATTCATAGCATAATGAGTAATGGGGTGTGATTGGGAGTTGGGAGAAGAATGATCATCATATTTTCTATTATAATAAAAATTCCCGTATGTTTCTTTTATCCATTAAATACACATAAAAGAAGAATACAGACTGCTTAAACCACCTTTAAAAGCCATATTTTTAAACAGAATGATAATTAGTGGAAAATATAGAAGCAAAAAAGCTTGTTAGTTGAATCTTAGTATGAACTCTAGCATTGTATAAGTTGAGTTGTATAAATTTTAAACGTTTTGTTCTTTTATTTTTATTAGTTTGGTTGCATCTCTAACTAGCCGTTATTCATACAGTAGATCACAGGTTTCGTTAAAGTAACCATGTGTTTATTATGGGTGATGCGGTGAAATGCATTGGTAGGAAAAGCTCTACAACCCATGACAGATTACCAGTAACGCTTGGTCAAAGCAAATAATGGTGTGCTACTGGAGTAGCTAGATATATGCATATGCATAATGTTGAATAGTATGTATTACATTTCTCGTCTGTTACACCTACAAACCCAGTTCCACGACAATGCGTCCATCAGAAAATTGCCTGGCCAACCCAATTCCATAACAGCGCATCCATCAGAAAATTACTAAACCAATCAAAATTTTATTTCAGTACATATATAACAAATTGCCCACCCAAGTTCCATGATAGTGCATACATATGAAAATTGAAAAGTCAACCCCAGCTCCATTTCAGTGCATACATCAGAAAATTGTCCAGCCAACCCCATTCCATGATTGTGAAGACATCAGACAATTTCCAGGCCATCCCCAGTTCCTTGGCATTGCATAAAAAATCATGTAGTATGCTGTTTACATTTTCATTTAATTACACCCGATAAATCTGACACGTAGTGAAGTTGATGTGGTAATACTTTTTCTTAGACAATAATTATATATAACAAAACATTTTAACACCCTAAATAATTTGAGAAAAACCATACAATTGTTTATACAAAATAATTCAGGAACATTGATGGCTGAAAAATATCTACCAACTAAAATTTCAAGACTAATAAATTTATTTTTTATGAAAGATCCCATTTCCATGAGAGTGCATATATCGCAACATTGCCTAATCCACCTTCATTATAATTCATACATCGGGAAAATACAGATCCAACTCCAGGTCCAGTAAGTACATAATCAGAAACCTGCATAGTAAACCCCCAATCCATAACACTGCATATGTCAAACAACGGCCTAGTATTATGTTTACATTTCACTTAATTTACACCTGATGTGTGGTAAATCTGACACATATGAATTCTGATATGATAATTCTATAAAGATCTTTTTTTCTTTCTTGAACGATAATTGCATGCATCATATAAGTGTTCATACAAAATGATGCAGGACCCTTAATGACTGACACATGTCCGGCAAATCAAATTTCAAGACAAATAAATGTATTTCTTCATCAGGATCACTGAAGAGACCTAATTTAAGTCCACTACCAGCTTACCTTCTTCCTGTGTTATAGCTGATCATGCTTTTTAAAGGACCGAAGTGTTAAATTTAATGACAACACAAAAGCTAAATGCACAAATGAGGGACATCCATAAAATGAATTTTGATAGAATTAGCACTTTACACTTGTCTGTGACTCTATATGGCATGAGTATACAATAGAATCTTTTGAAGGAGACTCTGCTTCAGAAGGCTAAGCTCATGAACAACATCACTGAAACAGTAAACCATCGAAATGATTGTGCAGTAAATATATTCCATCAATCGAATGAACATGTGGGTAATTTTGCCTAAGGAATAGGACTGGGTATGGCCAGTCATGTTGAAGTTCAATATACTCATGATAATTGCCTTGGATATGTCATGTATTATGAGAATTATCTTTGATATGTCAAGTATCATTATACTTGTCTCTGATGTATCACGTACGATGATAATTGTCTTTGAAAGGTCCAGAGTCATGATAGATGCCTCGGATATTATACTTGTCTTTAATATGTAATGTATCCTCAAAAGTTTCCTTTCTGTATCATATGCCAAGAAAATGTTCTTTGCTATGTTATGTATGATTGCAATTGTCGATGATATGTATAATAAAAGAATTGCATATATAAATCGACTAAACTTATAAGAGTTCTATTTCGCATTATAAGCATCGCTTGTATAATCATATATACCCAATGTTTAATTTTCACAATATGTACATCAATTTCGACGTATGTGATCATTTGCTACAAAATATTTTTCGGACTAAAACTGACATTCGTTTACTCAAAATAGTTGATCTCTCTTGTTGCTGAGGTCTGAAGTTATGTTTCATTTGCTAAAGTATTGTTTTACCAAATTGGACGGTTATATCCATTCAACCATATTTCAATATATTTTATCTGAAAATGAAATATAAGACAAATAGGTACCATCCAGTTTATCAGTGCAGTGTAAAATAGCAGATCTGTCTCAATTTCATTAAATGTTGAGTATGTTATACTAAAACAAACTAATATTAAATTACTCGTTTCTCTCACCTGATAGTCTCCTTTCTTGATGGTTCCTATAGTGAAGGGAATGTCATCCTCAAGCAGCAAATCTGCGCCAAGGTCAAGGACAAATAAGTCCACACATTTTCAGTGTTCTCATTATCTTTTGAAGCAGCGTTCTCAAAATCAAGAGTACAGTACGACGATGAAACAAAACATGTTACCGTATGACAGAATGATGGCTTCTAGATGACAGTTTGTGAAAGCAGAAGTATTTGAAGCTGGCTACCAGGTGCTAATTAGAACAATGCATAATAAAACCAGAATATGTTACTGAAATTTAACATGTCTGCACTTTTGCAGATATAATGTGATTGATCATGTCTGTCTGCGTGTCCATATATCTGTGTATCCGTGACCAAATTCTGTTTGCCCATATTCTGTCTAAACATCTGTGCACCCTTCTGCCAGTTGTTTCTCCTTGTAGTCTGTCAGAAGCAATTGTGAGAGAAGCCATTGTACTTGCTATGATGTCTTATTAAACGTGTTGATGACTAAAGAGGTTTCTAATTCTTACATGGTTAATCCTGGATGCAGCCCCGAGGGCGGGGTCAAAAGTAGTAACAAAACGCGCAAGCTTGGATTGGAAAATTGATGTCATAGCTTTCGCTGTAATTAAAATTGAAACATTCAGATTATATCAAGCAATCAAACTGTAATTATGATATACCGTATTGAAACTACATCAAACGTTACGTTTATTCGACAACGTATCCAACGATAAATGGATTTAGAATTTCAGATGCAACCAAAAGTGTTCATTACGGATCTTTAGTCAAGAATCATGCAAATTAAGAATTTTTCAGCTTCATCTAAATCTAACATTCAAAAAGTGAGCAATGTATTCATGCGTATGTTCCCACCTCCCTCAAACCAAATCCCTGCTCTATGATAGAGAGGAGTCTAACAAAAATAAACCGTCTAATTCTTCCGAAAATAGTGTTTGTAAAATAAATGGTCAGTATGCATATCGCCTGATGATGAGAATACATTATAGTAAATTTAACAACAACCAACTAAAATTGCAAAAGTAACTGCATTCATATCTGTCGTACAAACATCCAGCTGTAAGTGACCGCTCCGGTGGCCTAGTGGTTAGAGCGTCCGCCTCGGATGCGGGAGGTCGTGGGTTCGATCCCCGGTCGAGTCATACCGAAGACTTACAAAAATGGTACTAACAGCTGCCTCGCTTGGCGCTCAGCATTAAGAGGTTAGTGTTAGGACTGGTCGGCCTGGTGTCAGGATAATGTGACTGGGTGGGACATCATGCTACATGTCTGTAGCATGATGCCCCAGTGCTAGACATCACTATAAACTGCCACACTGCAGGCATCGTAGCGATATGACTGAAAAATTGTTAAAGCTACGTTAAAAATCATAATCACATCACATCACGTCACCGGCTGTAAGTAAAAAAGGGCAATAACTCTTACAAAAGTCACAAGCGCACAAATATCTGTCTATATCTGCATCTTTAATTGATGAGCATAATATGCACCATGTTTAACAGAGAACCATGAAAAATTTGCAAGATATGGCGCATTCACATGATTCTACATTACACTGCATTCAGACAGAATACATACAGTGAAACTAACATTAACGAAAATTGCTAGAACAAGGTTATATTTAGATATTTTCGTGCGCGTTCCATTGAAATCTGTGAGAATAGTTGTGTTGAAAAGATTATAATTTAGACTGTTATCTTCAATAAATTTAGAAGTGCAATAGCTCTTTACAAGCTGAGGGAACACAGTGGCTTGATGATAAGTGCATCTTAAGTGTTAACCATAATAATGTTACCACGTTTCATGGCAATCCATCAAAAATTTCTGGCTAGTTGTACTGATGAGACTGCGTCGTACATTGCAAACAACACGATAAATAACATTGATA
Source organism: Megalonaias nervosa (assembly GCA_016617855.1). Lineage (NCBI taxonomy): Eukaryota > Metazoa > Mollusca > Bivalvia > Unionida > Unionidae > Megalonaias > Megalonaias nervosa. Next base: position 14,461 of record JAECUM010023233.1, on the reverse strand, counting down.
AATATTAACAGAGCAAAGTGATATGTCCATATGCACATCTTCGGGTGATGAGCATATTATTTACCAAGTTTCATGGCAATCCATTAAAACTTGTCGGGCTAGTTGTGCTAATGAAATATTGTCATACTATGCATTAACCTATAAGAACATAAGAGAAATAACCATAAAAAATATTACCAGAGCAAAGTGTTTAGGTGATATGCACGTCTTCAGGTGATGAGCATGTACTTTAGTTAATATATACCAAGCTTCATGGAAATTGATCAAAATATGGCTACTGAAAATGTGTCATGAAACTACAAGGTAATAAGGCAAAAGACTCTGACACGTGTTACCAGAGAAAAGTGATTTGTCGATATGATCAACTTATGTATTCAAACAAGGCTTGCCAGTTTCAAGTGGATTAACGACGACCTTTTCTTTTCCAGCTAGGTCATTGACTAGTAACAAATGAATACTGTCGATAGGTAAAGAAACACTGTTCTGACAGTCGCTGGTCAGGAAATAAAGTCTGATGCGAAACTGACAAATGGAGAGGAATATTAACGAAGCCGCACTCTACTCCCTAATTAGAACACTGACACCAGTAGAAGACTTCTCAGACAGAGGCAAAGTACAATATAACAAAAGGTCTGAGAATCTTGTGTTTCCCATAAAATTCTAATGGTGATAGGCTTAAAGTTATGGCCATAGCATTTGCCTTATATTTATCAAGTTTCGTGGCAATCCATCAAAAACATGTGGGAGTAATTACGCCATTGCAATTGTGTGCCAAGCAGAAGGATGGACGGACAGCTAGATGAATATATGGTTATGATATAGCCCTACCATTATAGCAGATCTGCTGAGCGCCATAAAGACCTTCTCAGTAAGACAATCAGTATCTTTTTCATAAGTTATACTTATTTCTAGTAAGGTTCGTTGAAGCATCATATTATGCCGCCATAATCAATGCTCAAACTGACGTAACATGGTGTTCAGTAAATATAACTATTTTCTCATTTTATAGACTAACGTGTTGCAAAAGCTCTCTCTTCAAAATCCACTTTCTGTCGAAAAACATTTCTACGACCTCAATGATCCCGACCCTATGTAGTTGAGGGAGGCAAACAAGGTTTAGGTTTATTAAAATCCGTGTCCAGCTGGGCAAAAGGCTGGGACCGAGTGAGGTCTGTTCCAATTGATCAGAAACCCTAAATGATGCAAAAGGAAAAGAAGATTGTTCGGCAAATAGCCACAGATAAACTTGTCATGTGCTTTTGGTAGACGTCATCGTGATAATGCCCCTTTCGCTGATAACGAGATTGACTCGACGAGAGAGACATCACAGTTGGTGATCTTGGTAAAAGCCCATGGGCTGATACTGAAGCAGAACGGAAGACTGCAAAATTGATAAATGATTCTTTGGAATCCTAACTGAATTTAAAATGGTGTGTGTGTGTGTGTGTGTGTGTGTGTGTGTGTGTGTGTGTGTGTGTGTGTGTGTGTGTGTGTGTGTGTTTAGGGACGAAAAAGTATATGTCAATAAGATCTAAACTGAATGTAAATTTGTCCTTTTTACTTAAAATTTAACTGGTCGTACCATCTGCATTTTGAACCTCAGCGGAGCCATATACTCGCTGAGCCGGCTGAAGTCTATGACTGGTCTGAGATTTCAATTGCGTACTAGAAACAGCCTAAAGTAAAATCTGGAAAGTTCAACGTGCTAGCCATCTCCACTGCCTGCTTGTCAAGTAACAATAATATCTCCTTCTGTAAAATGGCCGCCTTCTCCAAATTTGATAGCAAGTCTGACATGAGAACGAAACGTTGAAAGGGGGGGGGGGAAGGGTGTGTATAAATGAAACCAAATACTCAGCCGAAATGCCTTGGTGGATCACCCATTCATTCTTGGTAAACAGGTTGATACACATGGTTCAAAAAAGAGGGATTCTGGCGCCCACTGAAAGACTGTCTGCAAGTAGTCGGAGTAGTAAGTCAACATCAGCTTTTAGGATGATTGGGGTAGGTGAAACTTTATTGTATTTCCCCTTTATTAACTACCTCCGGAATTAAAGAACATGATGCCACTTGAAAGTGGATCAAGAATGAAAACTTGCTGCAGTGATCATTATTCAACCTCTTATCCTATTAAGAAGCTATCATCACTTTGTTGCAGTTGAGACTGGTTCAGCCCAAAACCAGCTACAGGTGACAAGCAAGTTAGAGAGGCTATTTGTGTGATGCCTGCTTATTTACTTTCTCAGTTTTGCCACTAAATAGCAATGGTGTGCCAAAACGTGCCAACTAAAAGGCCACGACCAGATGCAGCGTTTGGGTGGACAAGCGCAAAGAGATGTCCTCATGTTTAGCTATAGTACGAAGTGCGGCCCAGTTAATATTTTAGCCATATGTGCCATGGATTCTCAAACATTATTATCACGTGATGTTTCTGCCAGTCTAGAATTTGCTAGTAGAGACAAATATAGCATCGATGAGTTGGTAATCATCTTTTCTAGCAACTTGGAGATCGTGTGCTAAACATTGTTGTCAGTCTTTAAAAACCGATGATTGTTTATAGTGATCACTGATTTTTTTTTTTGTCTAAGCATTGTAGCTCAGTGCTGAATGTTATTGAATGTGCGCATTACCTGTATCGAGAAGATGGTGGCTGGTAGATGGCTACCTGAAAAGAAAGCATTCTAATTGCCCTGGTACCGTATTTTATCTGTCAGGTGATCAGAGATTTCTTTAACCTTTGGAGACTGTGGAAGAAGATGGAAGTGTAACTGTTTATATTCATCTTCCAAGTCAACTGAAACATTGAACGTGTAGGAATGGTTTGTAGCTGATGGGGCTGGGCACTCATAAATCAACAGAACTCTGTAGATATATTCCACAACGCTTAAAAACTGTATTTCGTTCACTCCAATGTAGAATCAGCAATCAGTAAGCCATTAAGGTTATCCCTGAAGTAACTGTTGAGATTTTCCTGTTCAGGCATTTTGTCAACATCAATGTAAACACCTGTGTTATCGTCCTTGTTTATGGTTTGACATCTCCCCCAGAGGACAAGCCGTAAAGCTCTGAGCTGATGGCTACATCCTGGCGAGGTACGTGCCATGTTTTTTCCTTCCTGTATGAAATGTTTGCACGGTCCATGCGGTGAAGTGAACGGATTCTCTAATCAGATCTCCATATAGCTCCACATACCATCGTGTGACCCACTGGTATATCGCATAGCTTGCTGAAGTGACACATTCCTGGTATGGAGGTATCTATTATAAAATATAGAAGTATTTTCCCCAAAAAGGAGTACTTTTCATGAAAATATATCTGAAAATAATGATCTGGTCGCTCTGGAACTTGATGGCAAACCATTCAAATAACATTGGAAACATTCTCCTACATTTCTTGACTACTTGGAAAGTGGTCAATAGACAAATAGTTTTAATCAATTCATTTTGCTTTTATAATTATTACTTCCCTTGAACTGACTTTCCAACATCTACGAGGTCATTATCTCATGTCATATCCATGGAAACAATTTATTCAATGGAAAGTAGATTGTAACGTATGAGTCTTGAAAGAATAAAGAAAAGGCATAATTATTGTTAGTAATAAAAACAAAGCATTTAGCACAACATGGTATCTCACATGTGTCGGAGTGTTGATATATCCTCCCACCGCCATATCTGACTTACAAAAACGTCTAAACAAGCTATTAAGTAAATATACTGTTGCTGCTGCTGCCACCCCTGTATCATGTCACAAATGCCACCACTGTTCACCATTTAGTACAACCAGAAAATTGTTACATGTCTCACCGTGCAAGGATATGCGATACAGTAATATAATATCCAAAATGAATATTATTTAAGAGGGCGTGTCTTATTTTATTAATATATTACCGTTTCTGCTGATAATAATGTTCGGAGGTCCCTACCTCCATCGGGTGACATTGGAGCTGAAATGAATACCAAATCGTCGAATACTCATCGACTGTATTCAAACATGATCAATATATTCAGCATTGTTAATAAAGATACCAAATTCGTTCTCTTTCCTTTGTCTACTTTGGTATTTATTGATCTCTCTCCTCGACAACCTAAATTGCAAATACTGATTACAACAAATGAATCGGTTCCAAAGTCATATCAACTGACCCATGTACATCTTTCTGAGATGGAGTTGAAATATGCGTTACTGACATTTATGAAAATAGAGAAAAATATAGTGTCAGATTTTCAGCATATTGGTAATTCCAAAACTGTGCATTGACTTCAACGCTTGAGAAAAAAAAAGACCAAATTCTGAAAAATATATTAGTAACATTCTGGGGTAAGATGACTGGGGGTGGGAATAGTAATGATTTTCTGGACAGAACGAATGCCCGACAACAGTTCACAATATTTCGGAGCTCTGGTTGACTGAAATAAAGCAGTTGTGTTGACTTTGATATTACTCCTATTTTATAAGCTTTTCAGTAATTTTCCCTACTACACGTTATTTTTCAAGAGTATAATGAGTAGAAATGGAGATACTGTGAGCAATGTATCAATTCTTAATTTTTACATTATGATCATCTTCCGAGTCAGTTGTTGTTTTGTTTCGTTTTCTTCAAATTGCAGGCGACTGAACAGGTTTTAAGTTGTTCCATTGTAAATTAATTAATTCAACGTTGCATTGTTGGCATTTTGCTTTAATAACATACTGCCAAATCACTGGGTAAACAAAACGAATATTCAGATAAATATGTTTTTGAATATTTGCAAAAACATATTTGTAATTCAAACATTCGGATATTCTTTAAAAATTCTACACAACAGCATAAGGATATATTACTTCCTTTTCAACAGCTTGTAGGCCATTTTAAAATTGCAAGGGGAAGACTGAACGTAACTGAAGCTCTACGGGAGCTAACTCGTGAAAAGTGTATATTACTAGATGAGGCTATTTACCTCCTCTAAGCGAGAGCTCGACATTACCTGAAACAAATTACCTTATGTTATACAAATTATGACCGCACTTATCTGATTGTTATAAGGTTTGGTAAATGAGAATTTTTTTTTTTATCCAGGCATGGACCAAATTGTGTTTTTAGAAAGATGACCTACAATGATTGTTATTTGGTTTCACAGCTCATGTTACCAGTTTTGTACATAATATATCAATATTGTTTCAAACTACACGGTATTTTAGATCGTTATTTATGTGTCTATATTTACATTTTAGAAGGTATGTTTAGCTGCAACCAGTACTTGTAATAAAACATAAGTGTCTTAAAGTACCCCATAATATTTCGCTATAACAAACAGAATGGTTTGGTCAGGTACCCTTCGTTTGAGTTTGTGAAATCAAAGTCAAATACAGGTGCTTTTTGGAGCTGTATGACTGAATACAACATTACCTCATTTATGACATGGTTCACCTTTCTGTCTCCCCTAAGCAGCATTTAAGTGAGGGACCACTCGACTAGTTAGAAAGTATTGGATTTTCTATGGGGAGGCATCTTTGTCTCCTAGAATGCTGGTTTATGTTGTGTTGGTTTCCACTAGTGTAATAATGAATGACAAGCATACAAGGTGACCAAAGCCGACATAATGTATATAGTGCTTGTAATACCATGACTAACTGATTGATTCGCTGATAGTTTATTCAATGGCAGATCAACACATGAAAGGTTAGTTACGTCCAGGCAATTGAAATAAGCTGTCTTGCCCAAAGAAAAATCACGATGACCAACATGATCTGTGTTGAACAGGGTTCGAACCTGTTACCCTTGTCATTATGCTGGCATGGTATGAGCCACCGCATACTGTAAATAGTATCGATTAACAAGCACAAAACTGAATTCTTTCTCATTTATATAAAACTCGATTAAACATTACTAGCTTTCCGATTTTTTCTAAGTCACTTTGTTTACATACAAATATATTCAACACACACCCGAATGACAATGGAAACCCTTCCACAGACGTGACTGGGCTAATTAAATTCAAGACCAATTCCTTATGTTATACATACCTCCTGTACTGTTTCTCCATGTAAAAAGCGTCAGTTCTAGATTGGCATTGCTATTGCTGAACGCAATTCCAAACGTCTGGGGAAAAAAGATCATCGGTTACAACCAATAATTAAATCCACCCCCCCAATAATTATTAGCTAATTAAAATTAACATGTTGTCAGGATGGCTGCAGCAGAATTCTGAAATAAGTATAATGAAATGAGAAAGCCCAGCTTAATATTATATTGTTTTTAACACCCACTTGAGGCACTGCTGTTTAAAGTCTGCAATCGCAGTCATAGGCTTTAAAATGAACATCTATAAATTTCAAATGTTCTTGAAGTGTCAAATTAACATTGGCAAAACATAAATTTGAGGTACTGACATGTCTCTCCATTTGTCATATTATGAATGGTGCCCCATCCTGACAACACATCAAAAGTATAGAGATTCTTCAAAACTTCCTCAGTAGCACCCATAGACCCATACGTCAATGGGAATTTGGAATCTCGCCCAATTGGTTCAGCTAAATTATAGCAATTTTTTCAGGGAATCCAATACTTCCTTTACTTGTCGACAATATATGTCAACATCACATTTACAGGATTGTACCTCATTCATGAAAATACAGATGCTTGAATTTAGTTCCAAAGCGCATTCTCGTGCACTTCCGTGATACAGTTCATGAGCCAAATAAATGAATACAACTCAGGCATGCTGCACCTTGGGGGAAAAGGACATGAGCTTTGAAACAGATTCTGTATTTTGAGATATTTTATAGTTGAACTATGTTGCAGTCTCATCAGTTAATAGCTCTGCATGTTTGCTTGGCTGGAAAATACGTGAATGTTTCATATTCCCAAATCTGCAGTTTATATTATCCATAATTACACGTTTACATAAAGAACTTAATGGAATGCATATTTTAATTGTCCAGAATGATTGTAACGTTATTCTGGACTGAGAGAAAATGGATTTCTCCAGCTCTGATATACAATTGCTGCTACTGAATTTCATGGATGTTATTTTCCTTTAAAGTCATTATTATAAACTGCATGCATTACAAATAGCAAACATTGTTCCAGGAGACCATATAAAAATGATTACGTTATACATTTTGAATGTTATAGTGATATGGCCCTGATTCACTTATCAACCGTAATCAATTAAATATATTCCTAAGTTATGTACCGGTACCTCAGAATGTCGGTCGTCATCAAAGTGCATGACTACTACTCTACGTACTCGCTTATAAATTAAATGCAACACCAAAATGCATTGACTGAGATGCGCTATTTGCATGATGCACTTGTACCGCTCTGGTGGCCTCGTAGTTAGAGCGTCAGCTTCGGATGCGGGTGATCGCGACTTCGAACCCAGGAAGAGTCATACCAAAGATTTTTAAAAATGATACTAACAGCAGCCTTGCTTGGCGCTCAGCATCAAAAGGTGAGTATTAGGTCTGGTCGGCCTGGTGTCAAGATAATGTGACTGGATGGGACACGATGATACATGTCGGCGGCATGATTCACCAGTGTTAGGCATAACTATCAACTGCCACACTGCAAACTTCGTAGCGATATGACTGAAAAATGTTTAAATTACACACACACACACACACACACACACACACACACACACACATGACGCATTCCTATGTAATTTTTTTACGAGTAATCAGTATAGCAAACAACACAGACCTGATCGGCGGCAAATTAGGTGGCGACATGTCAGGGACTATGTTGTTTCCGGTTGGACTGGACTTGTATACAAGTAAATATGGTATACATTATAAATTCTTTCACTCACTATATCTCTAGGTATCATATACCATCACTAGAAAATGTAACATACTTACTAAATGTACCATTTACTATATATTCTAGTAATATGCCATGTTTGAATGAGACCATTGTTATACATGTACGATGTTGCAACCGCAAGAAAGAGTAATTATACAACTGATAGACATGTGGGATATTACAACAGCAACTAATGACATCATCATTAGACCTGTATGATGTTACAACAGCAAGAGCAAGTAATGACATCATCGTTAGACCTGTACGATGTGTTACTTGTCTGGGGTCGTACAAAAGTAACAAAGAAAAGAGTGAAGCCAACAAGCTTTGTAAAATTTAACAAAATAATTTATTTCCATTCGAAAAACAAGGTAAAAATAAGAAAAAGGACTTACGGTTTATTAATCTAAACCAAAATTAATCCTAGAATTAATAAATATAAGTCCTATCAATAAAAAGTCTTAAGTGAATCACAGTTCGAATCCCGACGAAGTTCCAAGATGGAAGGCGATGACGTCCTCGATAACCTGTTTTGAATTGTCGTGTCAACAGTTCCTTGTTGAATCACCAAGAATAATATTCCAGTTTAGATTTCAGAATAATTTTTAATAAACTTCTTTGTCCAAGAATTATGATGAACACTAGTATTTTCCAGGGTAAATAAATTACTTTAAACTGAATTAAAATAAAAATTCAACTCAAACTGGTCACAACAAAAACACCTTTAAGCTCCAAAAGTTAAAACCAAGACTGGCCAAAATCACTAAAATAACGTGAGTTTCAAGCCTAACTACTACGCAGAAAAAATACCCGTATGAGGTCACGTGATCACTTTCTTTCAAGCGGCGTAGAAACATTACATGCCGACTATCACGTACGCTATGGACGAATTTGATTCTTTGAACGAATCTTACAATAATATTGAACAATAAAAAAAAATTTAAAAAGGTTGTTTACTCCAAACTTGAAACTGGCTCTGAATCTAGGTCACCAAAAGATACAACGTTTCTACTACTGCCTGTTTATCAGGTTAAAACGAACTGAACTGAATTTTCCGGAAAAATGTCAAATCCAGTGAATAAAGTTATCATTACAATAATATTTAATGAAATAAAATAAAAATTAAAAAAAAATTAAAACTAACACACAAGTAATTAAATTACATATACATAACAGATGTTACAACAGCAAATCAAAACACTGATGTAATTGTTAAATATGTAGGGTGGTTTAAAATCAAGGCAGAACACTGGTATCTTTGTTAGACACAATGAATGCAATAATTGCACAGAACACTGATGTAATTGTTAGACATGAAGGTTGTTACAACAGCAAGACAAAACACTTATGAACAGCGTATACAGTTCTCTCATTATAACATGCATTTGGAATTTATAAATGCTGACCACCTTATGTAATGAGTTTCACCACAGCGAGAATGTTTAAAAATAATATACGAATGCACATGCATGTGTGTGGTGCTGCTGACGATAAGCAAACTAACAGTCAAAACGTACAGCAATAATGTTAGAATAATATGTACATTACATGTAATTTTCACTTTATGGCATTTATGCATTTAAAATTTTGTCCAAAAAATGTTTAAAAAGAAAATAAAGATATATTACTAAGATTCATGCTGCTTTCTTTCAACCCATAATGTCATTCAGCTGTAACATCAGATCACACGAGTAACATTGAAAAAAAAAACAAACAACAAAACACCCACCTTTATAAATAGACTTGTCAGTCCTCATTTCTAATATACAGTTGCATTGTCATCCAGCTTAAAGTGATTTTGAATTGTTGTTGTCTGCTTGTTAGGAATTAGTTCAAGAGTTTTAGCTTTTAGTCCTTTTAAACTAGTTTTCGAAGATACTGTCCGCGGACCTTTGAAATTATTAAAAAATAAACTTCTTTCAACTGAATAGTCAGAAATTAATCTTCTTGACTTTGTCTCTGATTACAAATACAGATTGTCAATGTCTTGTGCAGTTGCAAGAACTAATCTTCAGCTTCTTCAGTCAAAAATTAAATTAAGGCTTGACAGACATACAAAGTTTTCATCCGGTGATAAAGTTTTGGTTCCATCAACTATACCTCAAAATCCTCTTCAGTGTTTTGGTTCAGATTCCATTAAAAAGAATGTAAGTGACTTAAATTACAGCAGGGGTCTCAAACTCAAACCACCCTGAGGGCCGCATGAGAGAATTTTCTATGGCCCAAGGGCCATACCACCTTTGTTATCTCTCATAACACCTTTTGATGCCAATCATTTTGCGAACCACAGTATATGGCTTGGCAGGCCGTATGCGGCCCGCAGGCCGCGTGTTTGAGACCCCTGAATTACAGTATTAATACTTCTGGGAGGAGAAAACAGAAACAACATGCCATACGTTTAAAGAGTGTATTGACAGAGGTAGCCCTGTTCCACACAGTGAGGATTTAAACAAGGACATGAAATCGGACTGTAGTGACTTCGATGTAACAAATCTTCACAGTTTGGAAATACTGGAAAATCTAGACCTGAAACATTCAGTGAAGAGCGAATAATAACAGATATTCAGAGAACAAGAGCACTTGTTTCCAGATATTCCTATACGAGCAAATAAAATCTACAATGACGTTGAAATTGTAGATTATACATCTGCGAAACAACATCCTTACCTGATTAATCCTCTAAAACAAGACGGCTTCAAGAAAGAAACATAATATTTGACGGCTTCAAGAAAGAAACATAATATTTTCCGGAGAATGACTTCATCGAACCAAGTAAAAGTAATTGGAGTTCACAGTGTATTAACACCGAAACCAGATAATACTTTCTGTATGTGTACTGATTTCAGAAAATTAAACAAGTTTGACTTTTGAAGGAATTCTGACAAATTCCACTTACGGAAAGAGCAAAGGAAATGTCACCGTGTGTGAGTCCAGGTTGACTTTACCAATATACTTTCACATTGTTATCTATGAAAGGTTTCCCCAGTACTTTCCAACGTGTGATGAACATGATAACGTGTGGTATAGGTAATTGTGATGCTTATGGAGGATCTCAAATGATTTAATAATAATACTGAAGATGGACATTGTCCAACGAGTTTCATAAGTTTAGTATTATATCATTACCCATTTGGGATTCTTTTTATCACATAGTTTTTATTTCAGTGGAAATTTTTTAGATAGAAAGAAGAACGAATAATTTCGTTCATTCTAACAGACGCTGAACCTTTCATTGTATTAACGTTTAAAAGCAGATTATACTTTTCTTACAAACTATAAGTGAAAGAAGAGTCCTTCTGAATAAACAGAACATTATACACAGACAAAGTAATTTTTAATCATAGAATGTCCAATGCGCGTGATGTCTCATTGTTTGATGTAGTGCCCTTTAGAGTGCAGTAGACGATTCGTGTTTACGTAAACTAACATGTCACTTTCACATCTAAACATGACATTTTTGTTGCAATATTCATGTGAAAGAAGGTTTACTGGATGAGGAAATTCCCATATTTACTGTAATGTATTTGTGACCAGATATTTGCAGTACTTGACTTGGAACAGTAGACTACAGAATATGTAAAACAAATTTCATTTTGAGTCGAAATTGCATCACATATTTGCCGCGTAAAAATGCAGTGATTGGATAAACTTCTGTCAGTTTGGAGACTGGTTAATGTCCACATTCTTCTGTGAACTGAGTTGAGTTTATTTACTTCTGTAAGTTAACATTTAAACCACGCTTGTATATAGGGTGGATTCCATGCAACAGGTTTACCGCCCTCCTCCAACACCACCCCATACACCATATGAAACTACACACACTATAGACAGAGTGTTCCGACTATGTGATAACTTGGATAACGTCATAATCTACAAAAACATCTACAAATATCTTGGAAACCATTCGGAAGTTCTTTGATAGACTCAGTGAAGCAAATATGAGTAAAATTGAATTTTACAGTGCTTGTTACATTTATAGGACAGCTTGTGGGACACTGTCAAAAAACACCTATTGCAGTTAATGGCGATGCTATTTCTGAAATTCAAACGCCTATCATATTTTTGAACTCCATATTTTAGTCATTCGTGTAATGTGTCTGTTGAAGCACTTTCTCGTGTATAGAATTATTATTTTGAATTATTCTGTATATAGGTTGTACCATTCGTGTAATATATTCATATGCAATATTAATTATATAATTGGTTTACTAATATGCTAAAGACCGTTTTATTGCAAACATATTTTTCTTTATGAGGGAAGGTGTTGTGTACGCTTATATTATGTAAATTATCATTCATAATTATATTGTGTAAGGGTTATTTATTTACTAGTATTTTAAATACCAAATTTCTTATCAATAATAAGTAATGTCAAGTCATTCTTGTAAGTTTAATATATTGTTTACAGTTCGAAGCGGCAGTTACGCTGATTAGTAACTGAATGCAGTATGCTTTTAGCATTTCTGAAACACAAAATAACAGAACAACAGGTGGAGATCCATTGATGCATAAAATAGCGCAAAAGGTACGAATCCAAATATAATAAACACCGTTCACTCGGGCAATGAACATTCCCTATTTAAAGTATTGAATGATATCATTCTCAATTGTTTTTTGCAAAGTCTTTCAATTTTCTGAACTGCATAATCCTCCAAGGATCAAACAGTTTATCTGTTTGATTGTAAATAAATAACAAAAGAAATGTATGAAAATAAAACTTATGCGTCTCCCTTTAAAAAACAAATATTTATTACTGGTTACCAATATCTATTAATTCCAAATATTAAAATAGACATATTGGGAGCACTGCTAGTGGCCAATGTTTAGAGTTGTTGATGGTCGAGGAAAAAATATATAGATAATGGACATGCGAGAAATCTAGTCCACGAAAATTGAATTGAAATATTATAATTCAGGTAAGTAGGTAATATCTACGAACCTTGGTCCACCAATTAATTAAAATGATATATTATTGAGGCTATACTATTTGGTTTTGGGTCTATATGACCTCAAAAATAAATGGAGTGTTAAAAAATCAATAGTGTTACATTATCGTTCTATCAATTCTATATGTAAACTTCAATGTTGAAACTGCACTTATTAACCAACACATTACTTTGAGTAACCAACATTTAGTTATCTACTATCCATCTCACCGTTATCTACTATACAAAATATACTATACCATCAACACCTCTTTTGAAGTGACTAACACCCAGTTACTTACAAGCTAGTATCCAATTGCCGACTACCAACACTCACAATATATCATAAAGACGCCCTGGAGAAACCAATACCTTAGACATACTATCCAATATGCTGTTAGAGCGACCATTTCCCAGTTATCTACTATCCAACATCCCTCCAGCTACTTGCCAACCAAAAGGGGTAAGAAAATATACAAACTTTACTTACAAGCACACACAAAAATTGTCACTCAAGATTTTAGGATGTGAAAGAATAGGTATAACATCACACACTTATACACATACAAGTAAGGGTAGGAGTGCTTACATGAACTATACCCCCAAAAATATTTATAAACTATCATACAAGAATCGTAAGAGTGGTTCGAACAATTTGGTGCTTCTGTATGTTTGCCGTAATAGAGGGTGTGGACCATTTTGCTATTAAAACATGTTTTCAAGCTAATTCTGAATTTGTTTGAGGCGTTCAAGTTTTGAGGTTTTGAATTTTTTTCCATCCTTAGTTTTTTCAAATTTGATTTGTTTACATTACATTGTCAATTGTCAATCTCATTTTGCATTTTAAAGATGTCATTTTAATTTTCTATTTAAATTTACTTTAAAAATGTAATTTTTAATTTCTTTATTCATTTTCATTTTCAACTTCATTTTTAAATTTCATTTATCAAATTTTTATTTCATTTTGTCATTTTTTAATTTTAATTTCGACATTCATTTTCATTTAGTCATTTTCCACTTCATGTTCATTTCATTTTCAAATATTCAGTGTCCTGTGTTCCATAGGCAACAGACGCGAAAAATTACTACATTCATATGGGTGTTGTTTTGAATAGATCGAGCAAGTGTGTTCATTAATATAGTGCAACAAAGAGTTCAAAATTGTATGATGTCGGCGCATAGTCAATTTATGGATTCAGGATAATATCTCGAAGTCTTCCATTAACGTATATATGCTAATCTCTGATTTCAATTTTAAAGTCATAACTACTATAGAGACAGGTTGACATTATGGTTTGTAATGTATTTATATAATTTGCCCACATTGTGAAAAGAATGGTTTAACAATTGCCAAAGATGAGTATCGTTTTATTGCAAGGTATAATGCATACGAGATTCTCAGAGGAAAGTATTGACACAATAGATAGCTGAATAATAGATAAATCGTATATTTTGTTAATCTTATATCCGATGTGAATCCAGTCTGACGATGTATGCATACTATACCCTCATATGAGGAGAAAGTCGTATTAACTGTTGTTTGTGTTGGCTCTTTTGCAACATTACATTATGCTATTCTATATGCAGTATGGGCCGATGGTCTGAAAAACTAAATACATTTACTATATTTTATCGTGGACTATAACACATTCAAAATAAAATAAAGAAGCTACATTGCATAAATGTATGAAGTTATTTTCCTAATGCTGTCTTTATATGAAAATAAGAAATGTTTCCCTGCAAAAGG
>JAECUM010023232.1:0-15164 GCA_016617855.1 Megalonaias nervosa | reverse complement strand
GTTAACACAGAGAATATCTCACGGATCTTCTTTTCTTTCTCAAACTTCGTCTGACCTCTGGACCGTAGATTAATGATTCTCTTCAGACAGCCTTGTCTCTCCACATAGATCCTTCGTTTCCAATGGGCAGTCTCGGTGATCTGGGTGATAGCCCATGATGATTTGACAGACACGGGGTAGTCCGGGTTGAACAGCATCGACCAGTGGTACTGAAACTTGTAACTTTCCACGATGCGTTTAAACTCGGGATCGGTTTTCAATCGGTGATCGTACTCGTGTTCCCACATTTCCACTACTTGGTATCCTTGCTGTTCTAACTTCAAGCGCCGCTGACAAGTGGCCTCGTACAGGTCTTCCATGGTCCATTGTAAAAACTGATTTTTAGTGTCACGTTGAGGGTAACAGATGGAACATCCGTGAAATAAGCAGCCGTTAAACTCGTACACGATCTTAGGGTTTCCTAAGTCCCAACCATCCATCGAATACTTTCCGATGGTCTTTTCGCCTCCTCCGTTTCGGGCATGTTGGATCCATATGTCTTCCTTGTCGCACAAGTAATGTAGCCAGCGTAGGGCTTTGACCGAGTATTGACGTTTGACAAAATTGGTCGTTTGAGGACTTGTGACAGATAGGGTGTTTTCGGGCATGAATTGTTGGCGGTACACTAAAGAACACGCTGTGGCAATGGTGCAGGCTTCTTTCAAAGGATCGATCCCTCCGTGCTCCATGAACAGTTCTCGAAATTTTCCACAGCAACGCCGTAAAATGTCCACGTCGGAACGACAATACTTTAACATTTCTTCCTGAAAGTCGGAGGAGTCCGAGGCGTGAGTTTGGTACCAAGCGTAGAAAGTTTCTCTTTGTTCGGTACGCATGTTGTCGAGGTCGTGGTAGTGAGCCTCAGGCAAGTGGGGTAGAACGGCGTGTTGATTGGCTTCGGTATTGAAAAAGTGTGGAAAATAGCCTTTGGCCATTTCTGTCATTCCAAACGTTTTAGGCATTCGACTCAAAGGCATGGCCAAGTAACTCATCGAATCTTTAAACTGCACTTGTCCCACTTGCATGGAAATGATTTTGGCTTCTTTCAAAGTCACATTAGGACGTTCAGTACTTTGTTTCGTATAGTATCTGAGAAGAAATTGTCCATCGTATCCCGAGAAATTGTGAGCCAATTGGCCAACATTACGGAGATTGTCATCGCCATGCCACGGTGAGCCAAAGAGAAATTAGGAATGTGAATGCCGGTCTCTTGTATGCATTCGAAATAGAAAAAGATGAAATTGCCTTTCTTCTGGTCATCTTCCTTCTCCTTGTTGGGGTTGGTTGTTTTTGTTGTTGGTGGGGCTTAACGCCATTTTTGAGCACACGATAGGCTATTCATGGCGGCCAGTATTAATGGTGGAGGAAGAAACCGGGAAATCCCCGGAAAGAACCACCAACCCACGAGAAGCTACTGGCAAGCTTTCTCACATATCCACATTCGCCGAATCCTAGACTCGAACCCACGCAGACAGAGGTGAGATGGCAGTGATCCGTAACGAAGAGCGCTTTAGACCACTGGGCCACTCGGGACCCCTGTTGGGGATGGTATTTTTGAATGTAGCATTGGTGTTCCAAGTACACGATTTGGCGACAAATGTGACATCGTTTCTTTCCTGGACAGACGTGGGCCTTGGTACTGTTGGTACGTATGCCTTGTCCACAAGTAGGACACAATCCCAGGAGTTGACAAACACTTTTCTGTTGTTGTTGGTAACAGGTTGGACTGACAAAAGTGCGTTGACAAGCTGAGCAATGCACTCGTTTTTGTCCTTCGTCAAGACAGGGTTTAGGGGCCAAACATCCTGAACATTTTGATCCACAATGCTTATGTTGCTCTCGATTGTTATAGCCATAGCCCCATTTCTCACAATAATAGCTGTATCCCTGGAATCCAGTATCGAAATGTTCATCGTGATGATAGACGTGAATGTATTTTCCGTCTTGGAAATTTTTGCCTCGAAACATCAGAGGTCCGCGCACTTCTTGAGGTGTACTTTCAACGTGTAGCGTGGAGCCAAGACATCTTGCAATTTTTGCATTTCAGGAATGCCACAAGCGGTGTCTTTGGATATCCCCGCTTGTTGTAACAGGATCTCTGCTTCTCTTTGTTGTTTGGCTCGGTCCGATCGTTGAATAGTTTTCCAGGCTCTTTTCCATTCTGCCATGTCGTTCTTGTTGGCATACGTTCGTCCTACGATGATGGCACGGGATAAACACATCTTGTCGTGAGGGTTGTTAATTCGGACGAGGCTCTTTTTGGTGCTGCGAAGGTCGTCTACCAATAACACGTTTTTGCGTCCGGTCCCTTTGGGAAGAGAAATGTGGGTCATGAACAGTGTCGCTTTCCCATCGGTGATGTGAAACTTGTCGTTGGATTGTTGCACCGATGTGTGGGATTCTTTGTTAACCACACTAAAACGGCAATGTGAAGCCAAAGAAGACGATCGCTTGAGACTTTCCATTTATCACGACAGAATGAAGTCCCCCGTTTGGATCGAGTTTAGCACCCCATCAGAATTGACACCTTCCAAAGTCATCGACAGGATTCAACACGTGCAAAAATTTCCAAGACGGAAAATACATTCACGTCTATCATCACGATGAACATTTCGATACCATTAGCAGTATCACTGGATTCCAGGGATACAGCAATTATTGTGAGAAATGGGGCTATGGCTATAACAATCGAGAGCAACACAAGCATTGTGGATCAAAATGCTCAGGATGTTTGGCCTCTAAACCCTGTCTTGACGAAGGACAAAAATGAGTGCATTGTTCAGCTTGTCAACGCACTTTTGTCAGTCCAACCTGTTACCAACAACATCAGAAGAAGCAAGGTTTACAGCAGAAAAGTGCTTGTCAACTCCTGAGATTGTGCCCTACTTGTGAACAAGTCATACGTACCAATAGTACCAAGGCTCACGTTTGTCCAGGAAAGAAACGATGTCACATTTGTCGCCAAAACGTGGATTTGGAACACCAATGCTACATTCAATAATATCAACCGCGACAAGAGGAGAAGGAAGATGACCAGAAGAAAGGCAATTTCATCTAGTTCGATTTCGAATGCATGCAAGAGACCGGCATTCACATTCCTAATTTCTGCGCGGTTCACCGAGCTGCAAGAAGTGCATCCAGGAGCCTATATTTAGTCATTGCTCTCACTGCTGCAAGATTCCTGGAAGACGTGAAAAAATCTTTCGTGGACCGAACACGCTAGCCAATTTCGCACAATGGATCTTAGACCCCATCGACGAGACATGGAGCCAAGAGGACATGGAACATTACGGAGATTGTCATCGCCATGCCACGGTGATGGCTCACAATTTCTCGGGATACGATGGACAGTTTCTTCTCAGATACTATACGGAACAAAGTACTGAACGTCCTAATGTGACTTTGAAAGGAGCCAAAATCATTTCCATGCAAGTGGGACAAGTGCAGTTTAAAGATTCGATGGGTTACTTGGCCATGCCTTTGAGTCGAATGCCTAAAACGTTTGGAATGACAGAAATGGCTAAAGGCTATTTTGCGCACTTTTTCAATACCGAAGCCAATCAACACGCCCTTCTGCCTCATTTATCTGATGTTTACTACTACAACCCTGACAACATGCGCAACGAACAATGAGAAGCTTTCTACGCTTGGTATCAGATTCATGTCTCGGACCCCTTCTACTTTCAGGTAGAAATGTTAAATTACTGTCGATCCGACGTGGACATTTTAGGCCGTTGCTGTGGAAACTTTCGAGAACTGTTCATGGAACACGGAGAGATCGATCCTTTGAAAGAAGCCTACACCATTGCCAAAGTGTGTCCCTTAGTGTACCGCCAACGATCAATGCCCCAAAACAATCTGGCTGTCATCTCCCCTCAAACGACGAACTTTGTCATACGTCAATGCTCAGTCAAAGCCCTACTCTTGTAGCATTACTTGTGCGAAAAGGAAGACATATGGATCCAACATGGCCGAAAAGACCATTGGAAGGTATTCGGTGGATGGCTGGCGCTTATTAAACCCGAAGATCGTATACGAGTTTAACGGTTGCTTATTTCACGGATGTCCCATCTGCTACCCTCAACGGTACACCCAAAGTCAGTTTTTACAACGTACCATGGAAGACTTGTACAAGGCCACTTGTCAGCGGCTCTGAAAATTAGAATAGCAAAGATACCAAGTGGTGGAAATGTGGGAACACGAGTACAATCACCGATTGAAATCCGATTCTGAGTTTAAACGCATTGTGTATAGTTACAAGTTGGTGGACCCTCTGAACCAGCGGAACAGTTTGTACGGAGGACGGACGAATGCCACCTGTTTGCTGTACCAAGCCGACGAGGAGAAAGGAGAAGAAATGAAATACTTGGACGTGTGTTCGCTGTATCCTTACGTGTGCAAATATTGTCACTTTTCCGCAGGGCACCCACAATTGCTGACAGAACATATCGACTTAGGCAACATTCGACATCACGAAGGATTAATTAAATGCAAAGTCTTGCCTCCCACGGACGTGTCCCATTCCGTTTTACCTGACCATTGCCAAGGAAAACTGATGTTTCCCTTGTGTCGTACTTGTGCAGAAAAGTGCAACCAAGACCAACCTTGTCAGCACACCCAGGAAGAACGCGCTTTGACAGGAACGTGGGTCAGCGTAGAAATGTTTAAACCTTTGTACCCGGGACACCAACTGTTAGAAGTGTACGAAATTTACCACTTTCCCAAGACAGAAAAATACCACAAGGGCGACCAAACTCAAAAAGGTATTTTCGCAGGCTACTTGGATGCCTTTTTGAAACTGAAACAAGACGCCAGTGGTTATCCTTCCTGGTGCCACACTCCCGAAGACCGAACGAAATTCAAAGAAAATACTTTGACCAGGAGGGCATCACTTTAAACCATGCGGAGAAAAACGAAGGAAGGCGATCATTTGATAAAGTGATGTTGAATTGCTTGTGGGGAAAAATGGCATAACGACCGTGTTTACCCAAGACGGAGTATTTGACAGAACCTTCTTGCTACTTCTGGATAATTCACGACAAAACTATAACAAACCTAAAGCCATGAAACACGTATACGTCGATCGTGAGGACTTGATCTTAGTTAATTGCAATGAAGAACTTGACTTTGTAGAAGCCGAAGAATTTGGAAATGTCATCATTACGGCCTACGTGACAGCCCATGCATGCTTAAAATTGTACGAAGCTTTAGAACTGTTAGGAGATCGTGTGCTGTATTTTGTCATGGACAGTTGCATCTACATGATCGCCTGGGTCAACGTCACCCTGACATCGAAGGAGACAGTTTAGGAGCCTGGACGGACGAGCACTCCAATGACAAGAATCTACGTTTTGCTAGTGGCGGTCCCAAAAATTACGGTTACGAATACCGGGGCCAACAAGGAGAAGTGCACACCGAGTGTAAAGTGTAGGGATTGACTCTCAATTATCGCACGAGTCAAGTGGTGAACTTTGGGGTATTGAAAGAAACCTTACTGTCTGGAGAGTATTGAGATTTTAAAGTGACCTCCTATCAACCTCACAAGATTGTACGTTTAGCCACACACCAAATCATCAGTCGAGCCTTGGAAAAAATGTATCAAATCGTGAACCAGAAGCGTGTGCGGCTTCCCAACCACTTCACTTTACTGTACGGCCACGTCGATATTTGTCATTATATAGAGAGACAACGTCCAAGACTGATAGTTCATTGTGACTACCAACAACAAGCGAGAAAGATGAACATCATTCAAGTTCGGTTATTCTCAAGTGGAGTGCGTGATTTGGATTTGTAATTCTTTTAACGTAGCTTTAACAATCTTCAGTCATATCACTAAGATGTCTGCAGTGTGGCAGTTTATAGTGATGTATAACACTGGGGCATCATGCTGCAGACATGTAGCATGACGTCCCACCTAGTCACATTTTCCTGACACCAGGCCGACCAGTCCTAACACTAACCTCTTAATGCTGAGCTCCAAGCGAGGCAGCTGTTAGTATCAGTTTGATAAGTCTTTGGTACGACTCGGCCGTGGACCGAACATACTATCTCCCGCATCCGAGGCGGACTCTCTAACCACTAGGCCAGTGCGATGCTGTGCCTTGCGATTGCACAGCCTCAAGTGGAGTGCGATGCTGTGCCTTTTGATTGCATGCATGCCGTACTTTGCGACCTCAGCGATTCAGTATCACATCATGGGAACTTTGCAATGACTACTACAACCATACCTATCATGGAAAGTGATGTTGTGCGTGTCAAACCTGATGGATGCGAAAGCGATGCCACATGTTATCGTGGACTCTTTACTGGTTTTCATAATCAACGTGAAACCATACGACTATCACCCTACGGATGTCATCCAACCCTAAGCAAACTACTGTGGATTTTACCGTAGAATTGAACCAAGTATTAAATTTGATCTTCGTGTACTCCGATCTGGTGGAATACAACCTAGTGGGACACACCTCCACACCGTTACTGCTAGTAATTCCTTTCAAAGTAGATTCTGCCACGACCACTGACGAGGAAGATGGAAACACCGATCACGTTCACCGCGAATTTGTACATCTTCACTGTTTGCCCTTCAGTAAGTCGTATTTTGACACTGTCAACATTGGTATGAAAGTAGGTCTGGGACAAAATATTCCATTCACCAAAGGGAACGTCAGAGTGAGACTGCATTTTCGAAAACGATTCTCTAACGACTTGTAAGTCATGTATCCAGTGTACCGAGGTGTCGTTGGACAGCTAGGACATGGTTTAGGAGATATGCTGACATATGCATTTCGTTCAGTGGCCTCCGTTTTGAAAGCAACGGTAACGCGAGGATTGCACCCGTTGAATGATGCAGCTTTGACACAAGGCAAAGAATTTCTCCAAAATGTCATAATTGACAAACAAAACCCCAATGAAGCTTTCTTAAGAGCAGGTAAAAATGTCTTGCTTCAAACCGGCAAAGACATTTTGGGCCGACGAGAAACTCCTATAAATGCCAAGGACGCTGCTGAGTCAGGCATTCCTGCTTCCACAGCAAGGACAAGGCAGAAAGAGGCGGCGACGACACCCCCTTCAGAGGCCTTCACACCCATCGAGCTAGAAAGACTAAGAAAAGATCACAGAGAGAAAAAAAAATGATGCACCGAGAGTCTTGCGCATGTACCAAGTCGGAACTAGATCTGCTTGCCATGTCACCTACCATGATGACGATGAAAGAATCAAAATGGGTAGAATTTCATCTTGTCTCCTCTTTGACGAATTCAGCTCCCATCGAGTTTGAAATCAAATTACAACCTGAAGATTACATCGATCTGAATAGCAGTTACTTGTACTTGAAAGTGAACATTCAAAGATCGGGCGACGAACCCGATCTAGTTGATGGGTCCAGAGTAGCTCCCGTCAACAATTTCATGCATTCCTTGTTCAGTGGAGTGGATTTGTACTTGAAAAACAAATTGGTCAGCAGTAGCATGGATACTTATCCTTACCGAGCGTATCTAGAAAATCTCTTGACGTACGGAAAAGAGGCCAAGAACACTTATCTGAATGCTTATGTTGTATGGAAACCTGACGCATTGTGCATCACAAATTTCAGCAACACTACAATTGCTGGGGACGATCAAAATGTGGGATTTATCGAGAGTCGAAAGAAAATCATACAAAACCGTAGTATAGAACAGATGGATCGTTTGTATTTGGACATGTGGTTGCAAGAGAAGTATTTGTTGAACGGTGTGGATGTCCACCTAAGACTGAATCGTAGTATTTGATGGCTGATACTACCAATTACAAAAGCAAAATCGAAGAAGCCCGACTCTACGTGCGACGCGTGGAAATGTTACCTACAGTGGGAAATGGCATCAGTCACACTTTGACCAGAACGACCGCCAAGTATCCGACACAACGCGTGGAAGTGAAAGCTTTCATCATTCCCAGCGGTCACCGGTCCATGATCGAAGATCATCTATTCCAAGGGCAGTTACCCAAACGTTTAATCAATGGCATCGTCGAGAATGCAGCCTTTAACGGAACCGACATTAAAAATTCTTTCGTCTTTTATCACTTTGGTGTGTCCAAAATCGAAGTCAGTCGCAATGGCAAGACCTTGTGTACCAGACCCTTCGAACCTGACTTTACCCAAAAGAATTTCTTGAGGTCGTACTTGTCCCTGTACGAAGCCACGGAACAGTTAGAGACTAACACCAGTCACGGCATTTCGCACGAGGATTATGCAGGAGGCTACGCGTTGTGGGCCTTTGATTTCACTCCAGAACAAGTCAGCGACGAGGGACATTTTGACCCTATACAATCCGGTCAGAATCGTATGGAAGTTCAGTTTGCAGATCGAGACCCTGATGAAACAAAGAACAAAGGAACCACTCTCCACATTTTCGGAACACAAAAGGGGGATAATTAGTAAGTTTTTAGTAATTTTTATTAAACCTTCGGGTGTCATTATTCTGGGCTGTTTTATATACCTTAAGTCTTCACTACTAATCTAAAATTCAACATTTATTTATCATCATTTATTATTTCTTAACTTTCATTTATCAAATAACTAAATTCAAGCTAACATCTGATATCAATAACACAATTTTATGCAATATATCATACTTTGTGCCATAGTATGACTACCCAACTAAACGCACAAGTAATTAAATACTAGTATTTAAACATAAATTTTAAAAACCAAAAATAGCTGTATACATCAGGCTTTCAGCTTACGGATTTGGTGCCATTATACCTATAAGTCCCAACAAAGACAAATTTGGCGCCATTTTACCTGAACTCCCTCAGGCTGTCAATTCTAAACAAAAGAAGTAGGCTTAGGTAATTGACTTGAGCAGTTGGGACAATCTATTCTAAAACCCACAATAGGTGCTAGGAATCACATTAGCATTCACCTGGGCGAAATCCTTATAAGCCAACGATTAATTGATGACCACAGTAAGATTTTTCGCCGTGTGCAATTGAGTCACAAAGCCAACTGCAAAACAGTCAATTACATTCAACCCTACAAAATAAAACTATAAATATCTAACAAGCATACACTAAAATGTCACAAGTAGGACTAGCAAATAAAAGCAAAATAAGGAACATGCAATGCAATAGAAGAAAATCAAATAACATATCTAAAATGACTAAAACCCCAACACCGAATAGAATGGCAAACAATCACTGTGAAAACAGTCGAAACCACTCCATAAACAATCAACCTAAACAAGCTACTGGTCACATTTGACCATAGCCCAAACACTGCAGTCATCTGGCGTCGATACCTTGAACGTCACTGATACAAAACCTACCGCCCCCCCCCCCCCACTGAAGAACCCACCCCAATCCCCTATGGTCACTACTTTACCATCTCCAATTGCGACCTCATTTACATCACTCCCCCGCCTCAAATGATTCGGAAATAGCTCTCGCTAAAATAGAACAGATTATCGGATTGTATAATGAAAATTTGGAAGACACAATCCCAATGATTACCACAACCCCAGCAAGGATTGAAACTCCAACAAACAGAAATTTCCAATCACCAATTCAAACCCCAATCACGTCAACTCCTCTAACAATTGACACGGAAACAACTTCTGGTGAAAAATACCAAACCACGGGAATAGAAATTGAAAACTTGAATGACTCAATACCAACGGCAGCCATCACCCCAGCAGTGATGGAAACCCCAACAATGAAAAACTTGCCAACCAGTAGGATAAATTTTAACAAAGAAACACAAGCAACAGACAATATAAGCTCCCTCGAAAACCTCGGACCAACATCACCAAAGAAAACACGAATGACATTTACAATAACCAGAAAGATCAGAGCAACGAACCGGAAAACATCACCCCTACTACCACGATAGAACCCAAACCTGTAGAGCAGCAAACAACAAAATCAAATACCAAACAAACCGGAATAGAAAATGTCGAAACCGGAAAAATGGGGACAAATCAATATGAAGGGATAAAAGCAACAAATAAACAAAAAAGGGAAACTTAGGAAAGAAACCGTTCCTAATAGTCAAACCCCAGGGCCATCAAATATCACACAAACACCGGACCTAGATGAACAAAGGGAATATCAAGATTTAGTGAACAGTCTGGGCAGACAAGTTTGAAACAAAGAAAGAAATAGCGAAACAACGGCCACCGGTAGAGTATATAGGTAAAGGAAAACAACCAATGAATAAACCCCTAAAAACAAAAGCGGAATCACGAGCAAATCAAACCAGTAAGAATCTAAAGAACAATGATAGAAAAGAACAACTCGAACCAACTCACAGCACTAATCAACGCAATCAAATACAAAACAAAACAAAATCAAATCAAAATCTAAAAACAAATCAGAAAACAGAACCAACAGCTAGACATAGACAAAACTACCACCCCATCAAACTCACAATATTTATGACAAGCAAAATGACCAAGCTCATTAATCTCAGCTCACGAAGCATAGCAGCACCTCTCACAAAAGCCCACAGAGGGGAATTCAAAATCATTCGACCAAACACTGATTATATAATTATCCGTTGCAGCACTATGAGGCAACTAACTAAATACATGGAGATTGAATACACTGCATCAATAAGAATCACTATTTCAAGACACACGGCACTGAAAGGCAGTACCCAAATGAAACAATCAGCAACAAAACACACTAACCAGCAAAGAAACTATAGGAACCGATAAGAGCTCGGTTAAAAGATCCTCAATCAATGTCAAAACAGTGTACAAAAAAATCCTCAAACTGCCCAAACACCAACAACAAATAATTGACAGAAGAACTAATACACTATCACCGCAATATTAGTAGGGCTTACAAACTTAAAAACTCTCAAGGGCAGGAAACACCTACGGCAATATTGGAATTTACCACATAACCAGAACCAATGGTAAGATTGGGGCCGTTCGGTAGATTTTGCAAACTGGAAAACTACACCAATAAACCCCGCTTCTGCGGGAACTGCAAAGGGTGTGGCCACTTCACAAGTTCGTGCAAGCACAAATCAAGATGCAATCACTGTCGTGGAAATCACAAGGGACAGTGTAAAAGAAAAGAACAAAAATGTGCAAACTGCACAGGATCCCACCATCCAAAATCGCACGAATGCATCTTTTCCGTAAGAGAATTCGATATAGTTAAGCTTATGGATCGTGACCAAATTACATACAAAGAAGCCAAACATAAAATCAATCAAAATCTTAAAACCCAAAAAGCTCAAGCACAAACAATAACCAAAACACTAACTTAAGAAAACATGATCCAACCCCAACAAATATCAATAAGAAAGAGCTTCGAAGAAAAAACAGAAGATAAAACGCAAACAACAAAATTAACCAAAACAAACACAAAAACTAAACCAAACTCAGATAATCCAAATATTAATCAGGCACCCAATCATCAAACAGGAAACAACCGAAAACCCGATAACCCAGTAACAGAAGGCAATAAAGCTAACAAACAACCAAAGCTATATACAATAAATGCTGTGCTTGAACATATCAGTGAACTGAGCAAAACATTGCATTAATCACAAAAACAATCAACTCTTATCTGATTTGACACACCAACTTTAACGCACACAGTGCAAGATTGGGAGGCATAAAACAAAACCAACAGAAGAAAACTACTAGAGAAATGGGCTTCTGAAGCCAACCTAGTTATACGCAATGACGGAGCTGGAACAAGAATTGACCCCGTAAACGGCACCCTATCAGCAATTCGACCTCGCCATCGTCACACCCAAACTGGCACAAATCACAAACTGGGAAGTTGATCAAAACAGCGCGTTAGGAAGCGACCACTTCTCATAATAGTCACTCTCAATATAATGACCCAAGTAAATCCTACCAAAAACATAACAAGATGGATGATGTAATAAAGCGGACTGGGATCAATTTAACGCCATCCTATCCAAAGAAACCCTAAACGATCTTTTTGATGACAACACTGACAAATTTAATCAAAACATAGTTAACACACTAAATGAGGCAGCCACACAAAGTATCCCCAGAACAGGAGGACAACAACCCATTCCCATAGTGGAATGAAGACTGTAAAATAGCACTCAAAAACAAGAAAAAGCCCTAAATAGATTTAAACATACAGGTAATTCATATGATTTCAGAACATATAAAAATAAAGAAAAAGAATTAAAGACAATTATCAGAAATGCTAAAGATAAATTATCGCAAGCCTTCTGCACAAGTATCAACATAGAAACAAATTCTAAGCAGGTTTGAGATACAATTAAAGCAATTAAGGGCAAAACTAAACAACAGACCCAAAATTGAACGGAAACCTAACTGACAAAGAAAAGGCAAACCAATTGGTAGCACACTTTTCAGGCATGAGTAGCAACACCAACCACTCCAAAAAATTTCAAGAATACCGCCAAGAAGTAGAACAAACGCACGCAAACCTTTTCACTGGCCTAGGATATACATATATAAATGACCAGCCAAAGGTATGAATAGTACAACCAGAAAGAATGTAACAATATGACAATGGAACTGTAGGGTAATTCTAAACAACCTCCCTGAACTTAATATTAAAATTAACGAAGAAGTTCCAAATCCTGATATTATCTGGATTCAGGAAACACAACTCACTGAAAAATCTAAGGACCTACCAACGATCCCAGGATATTCTCCAGGATTTTTTAAAACTCGCATTAACGAGAAGCGGGGAGGGGGACTCTCAAGTTTTGTAATAGAAACCTTGCCTAACACCACCCCAATAACCATACCACCTACCCCATGTAGCAGCAAATCCTTCGAAATGCAATCTATAGTAATCAACACGGGATTTAAGAACATCCAAATACTGAATATTTACGACCCGGGAGGCAACAATAACCCCTCCAAGCTAATTACCTATAGATAAATCTCCCAACATCGTACATCTGCGGGGATTTTAATACACGTAACGAGCTGGAGAGGGGGTAGCAGGAGAGAAAAAAGAGGCAGGTTGGTTGAGGCATGGGCTACCGATTCCAACCTACCATCCTTAATGATGGGTCTAAAACAAAACTTGATCCAGAGGATGGTACACTCTCTGCCATCGACCTCACCATCTGCTCGCCAAAATTAGTACAGATGATTGATTGGAGAGTGGACCAAAGCAACTCATTAGGCAGCGACCACTTCCCAATCATCATCACCCTACAGATGGCGGTGCAGTCTGATCCAAACACAATGCACCCCAGATGGATATATAATAAAGCAGAATGGGAAACATTCCGTAAAACTCTCTCAGAAACCAATACTGTTAATTTAGAAAGTTGTGATATTAACATATACTACAAAAATATAATTAACACAATACATGAAGCAGCAACAAGTAGTATACCAAAAATCAGTTGGACACAAATAAAGCAAACAGTGCCTTGGTGGAACGAACAATGTAAAACAGCACAGAAAGGAAAAACAAAGAGCACTAAACAAGTTTAAGCACACAGGAAACTCTGTCGACTTGCAACATTATAAAGAAAGGGAAAAATCTTTAAACAAATAATAAAGCAAGTTAAAGAAATATCATAGCACCATTTCTGTTCGAAACTAATCATTAAGTCAAACTCAAAACAGGTATAAGACATTATCAAATCAATTAGATGAAAAACAGTAAAGACAACCCCCAAAAGTTCAGGTGCCACTACAAATAAGGAAAAAGCAAATAAGCTAGCCAGTCACTACACTGACATAAATTCCAACAACACCTAGGAGTGGAGGAAAATCTGAAACATCTATTTAAAGACCTAGGAACAAAAACATCAAACTTAAATAGTGAAATCACACTACATGAATGGGAAATAGCATTAGGATCTAAAAAAGAAACATCCATAGGGGAAGATCAAATAGGTTATATAATATACAAAAATATCCCTGAAAACATCACAACAACCATCCTAAAGCTATTGAATACGATCTGGTCCGTAGGCAAGCTATCTGATAAATGGAAACATGCAATTGTAATCCCGGTCCTCAAACCTGGCAAAGATCCTAACATCAATTCTTACAGACCTATCTCCCTCACAAACAACATCTGCAAAATCATGGAAACAATTATTACAAACCTACTTTAAATACCACCTTGAAAGTAACAACTTATCGAAAATCAATGCGGATTTAGAAATAAAAGATCCACAACTGACCAACTGATTTGCTTAGAAGCTGCCATCAAAATATCCTTCCATTCAAAAAGAAAAGCAGACAGAAACCTAATAGCTGTTTTCCTTGACCTGGAGAAGGCAATTGACCTTGTATTGACCAAAGGCCTAATAACTAACTTAAATCATTTTGGAATCACAGGCTGCACGTTCAACCTTATAGAAAATTTCCTAACAGATCGCAAAATTATCACAAGACCAAAACCTAACTTCAAATAAAATAGAAATATCACAATTCGCAGATGACAGCGGAATCTGGAGAACAGGCAACCCCGCTAGTCAACAAGTAATTTATGACATCCAGCAAAGCTTAGATAATATAGGGAGATGGGCTGATCACTGGGGCTTTAAAATGTCCCACGAAAAAATTGTAGCTGTACTATTCACACCAAAACGTAACTCCAATTCAACATACCCCAAACTATTTATCCAGAATAAAACTATCCAATTTGTTACAGTAGCGGGATTCCTAGGCATGTATTATGATGAACACTTAAATTGGGGACAACATGCTAACAATCTGATAAATAGCTGTAACAAGGACTTAAACCTATTGCACAACCTTAAAGGGACTACCTGAGGATCCAACCAGGGAACACTATAAACAATATATAGAGCACTAATAAGATCGAAACTGGACTATGGATAACAGATATACAACTCGGCTAAACAACATCTCAAACACTAGATACGATACAAAGGAAAGCCTTGATTATCTGTACAGGCACTCTTCCATCTACATCACCAGCTGAACTCTTACTGGGGAACTACCATTGCAACTATGAAGTCAGCAACTAATTTTAAGATATGCTGCACGAATAACATCTCACCCAGAAACACACCTTACCAGAATAACCATTCATAAATGTGACAAAGCATTCAGCAAAAGAATTAGTTTCTTATATCCCAGGAGGAAAACTAATACATCAACTAACGAGACAACTCTCTATAACTA
>JAECUM010023231.1:0-58825 GCA_016617855.1 Megalonaias nervosa | reverse complement strand
CACTTCGTACCCTAAGACTCTTTATACACAAGACATTTCGTACCTAAGAATTTTCGTACACAAGATATTTCGTTACCGATTGTTTGTGATGAATGTTTGATAGCACATAAAGTCAAAAGTACTTGAACATCAAAAGGAACAGGAGTCAACAGGCCCTGAAGTTAGAAACCTACGGGGTGATGATATAGGGCAGTGATTAATGGGTTCCGATTATAGAGATTGATAGTGGTTTCAACAATATTTACTTCAGAATAAACGTGGTTTAATTAATTTGGTGCACATCAGACTACTACATAACATTAAAGGAATATGTGTATACAATGAGAGACATATACGAAGGACTGTGAAACTCAATTTCTCTACAGATCAAGGAGCGATGAAATATGATGGTGTGAATTGGGAATAGCGTGCATATAAAGACTCTTACCCTTTAAATTGATAGTTGTTTATGTGTATGTAAGTATAGTATGTCTTAATAAACAGTGGGTGCGTAATGACTAGAAGGGCACATAAACCATAGGAAACGAGTATCCAATGGACTCTTGCTCTTCCCAAAGAGGTGGCCGCCCTAAGTGAGGAGTCACGCGCGGTGATGGCTTACCGTGATCCTTCTAATTATGGACAAATTAAATAGGAGCACAGTGAATATCACATTGGATACCTGTCCCATGATACATTCAAAGAAGCCATTTTTATTCTTTCAGTCAGAGACCTTGATCTTTGCCACTTTGCCACTATGTCGATAGGTTACTTTCTTACCTTAATTGCAAGCCATCATCAAAGTTTTGTCTCGGTCTGTGATGCAGCACTATTCTTATGCGGAAGCCATTTTTCTCCTTTTGTCAGAGGCCTTGACCTTTGACATTTTAACCCCTAGATCAACAGTATTCTATCGTACCACACTTTTTGTTGAGGCATGTCCTGTCAAACTAATGTTTTTGTGTGAAAAATATTTTATATTCTTTTTCAGCTACATTCACCTTGATCTTTGACCATTTGAATCCAAAATCATCGGGAGTTATCTCTTACAAGAAGTACATCCATCCACAAAACTCGAGTCATTGTGCTGAAACCTTTTTTCTATCAGCCACAATAACCTTGACCTTTCACCTTTTGACCCTATAATTAATACGATTCTTCCTTATCCCATGTGCAAGCTAACTACAAAGTGTTGTAACTGGAGATGATAGAGATCTGAGTTGTTGTGTGAGAACAGTATTCTATCTTTCAGTTACAGTAACTTTGACCTTTAAGCTTTTATCTACCAAAGAAATATACTTTTTTTAAAACTGTACAAAATACATAATCATCAGGCAAATATATGCACAAGAAAGCAACATGTGCTAACAACAATTATACCTCAAAAAGAAAAGAAAAAAAAAAAAGAACCTTCATCACGCTTCACATTTTAATCTCAGAACTGAAATGTGGAAAAGAAAGAAGTGTAGATTTTAACATAAATATTATAATGTACCATGCATGTTAAACATTTCATTATTATTATTATTATTATTATTATTATTATCCGACAAAATTTATTACTATTTTGTTTTTGTCAGATGACACCACAAGGTTGGGCAGTGCAAATAACAGCAGGTCAGTGTGAAAGAATGCAATGCGCAAAGCAAGGCAATAGTCAATTAAAGCCATTCACTTTATACCACAGATATAGAGTGAGATATAAGAAAGGCAGAGGTAGTTAGAATATTTGACGGCAGCTTGTTCACGGAAATAGAGTTAACTCTGTAAACATTGTGAACATTGAAAAATGTCTGC
Organism: Megalonaias nervosa; assembly: GCA_016617855.1. Lineage (NCBI taxonomy): Eukaryota > Metazoa > Mollusca > Bivalvia > Unionida > Unionidae > Megalonaias > Megalonaias nervosa. Next base: position 57,049 of record JAECUM010023231.1, on the reverse strand, counting down.
CCAACCCGATAAAGTGAAATTCAATATAAACTTTAAATGATTTATAATAAAAATTAAAATATAAATAGAGATTTTCATAATACAAAGTTACAATGTGTCACGTGCATCCTACGGTATTATTTATTATAGCAGAGAAAGCGGACAATTAAAATTTAAATAGTTCCGAGCTCCCAGTCAGCAATGCCGACGGTCTAGGTGTATAAATAACTCAAGGTGAAAGGCATACTAATTTAATAAGATATATCAAATGTATTCAACAATTCCATCGACAAATTTCTCAGTTGCAATTTTTTTCGAACAAGTACAGTCAATGACCTATTCACAGTTGCCAATTACTATCTCATCGTATGAATCAAAGGTCCTAAGTGAGACTGTTTCCCTTCAGTGTTGTCTCTGTTACTCATCTGTAAATCCCTGTCCTCCTCTTGTTTCTCTTTGGTACGTCCGGTACCCTTGACTACGTGCTCTTCTGGCACTTCCGGATCCGTTCTTCTGACACCTCCGGTTTTCTATCTCTCGTGCTCCTTCCACACAAACTGCTGACGTCACACTAACGCCTACCACGTGCTATCCTCGGATGTCGACTCTACACCCACCCGGAAAGCTTCCTGTGGAATTAGACGGGGACGTATAATCTTGTCTCCTTGCTCTAACCTCAGGAGAATTAACCACACTCTAACATCCCTTTCATCAGAATAATGGCGAATAAATTATCAGGTCAACTCACGCACTCACCCGAAATATTCCATACAGGTTTTGTTCTATTATAATTGTGCAATAACAATAACAATATTATCAACGATTTCTAATACATGGATACACATTCCTAATCGTTAACTTTTCGATATAGTAAACTATCATCACCAACAGCAATCATATGCAATTCCTTCTCTACGAATTATAAAAGACACATACAAATATACAAATACCTAATGATATGTGCAACAGTGACTAACTCTGCATAATTCACAATCCATATATTCATATACTAAGAAAAGCAAGTACAAGTTCTAATACAAATAAATTCAGTTATGCATTATGATGCAACATAGTAGCAAATTGCACCATCCAAATCGATTCCAGTCTAATAATCTACATACGTTAATCTTGCATGTTAATAATTCGCTATACGCTACGTTACGATATGTTGATAATTCAACTATACATGGAAGATTCCATTTCTAATATATTAAATGTACAAAATAATGTATCAATCTTACAACACCTAGTTAGGAAAGTAAGACAAATTCTGGCGAAGATATGCTACCGCAAGAAGCCATTGTTCGCAAGTCCAAACCTAGAATATCACTAGAATTCCTTCCCGGCTTTTAACGAGCGCACAACTCAGAGTACAGTCTAATGCCTCTGAATTTCTCTGTGATCCACATCTGGCGACGTTCACACATGTACTGATTGAAAAGTGGATTTAATCCGAACAAAAGTGGTTGCTTATTGAGGCTCCGCCCTAGATTTTGAATCTTTAAGCTTTGATTGGATACGGTCTGGTCTCTTTGAAAACTTACCTGGGGTAATTTATCACTTACTTGTTGCTCTCGGGTTTCCGGTCCCCAAAAAGCTTGAACTTGATCCAAACCGGTCGTGACATCACTGACTGATTACAAAACAAATAGAGGAGTCTCTACCTGGTGGTATAATTCCCTTTGAAATGACCGTGAACGGGTCATTGCGTAATGGTTAAACAACAAACATGCAGTTTCATGTATTCAGAATCGGTCTAAAGTCGTAATCTTACATAATACGTATTGACATTATCCCAGATGCTCTTAACTACGAATTAACTATCAGAAGAAATGTGTATACATGAAGCATGAATCATCAGCATATTTTCCCCACAACGTGACACCATGTTTATGAGTGGATGCAGTCAACCTCAATTTAAACAATGTAGGTGGGGGCGTACATTCATTTCAAATAAGTAAGTAGAGGTACACCTTCAACCCCAATGAAAAGGATGTTAAACTGCGGCATAAAGTTAAATTCAATTTAAACAAAATAAGTGGGTGCACACAGTCAACTCTTATGTAAACACTGTTGGTGGAGGTACACGGTCTAACCTAATATAAACAATACTTGTGGGACCACACACAGTTAGCTCTAATGTAAATACTGTAGGTGGAGGTACACGGTCAAACCAAATATAAACAATATCGGTGGGGCCACACAGTCAACTCAAGTGAGTAACTGGATTCGCATGATCAACATCAGTGTAAACAAAATATGTGGTTTCACTCAGACAGCCAGAATGTAAACAACGTTGGTGAGGAACACAGTCAACCCCAATTTAACAAAACAGGTGGGGGCAAACAGTCAATTCCAGGGTAAAAAATGTAGGTGGGGATATGCCATCAAAAATAATGTAAATGATGTTAAGTGGATCACATAGTCAGCCACAGTGTATTAATCCTTTACATCAGAGGAAACTGGAGATACAAAATATTCAGATTTACGACTATGGGGGAAGATGGCAAACCGTCACCAATGCACCGCCCGTTTATTGTGACATTGATCAAATATAAATATACGGGAATTCACGTCCAGTGTAAGCAGTATATATAAAACAACGGGGCAAACAACTGTTCTGGATGTTAAATTCTGAATGAGTATATGCCTGCAAATTGTTGGCAGAGGTACAGCATCGATCTTAAAGCAAAGGATGTTAAGTGACACAGTCAGCCATATTGTATTAATAGAATAAGCGGAAGCACACCTTCAGCCACATTGTAAACAAAAGTAAATGAGGCACACAGTCAACGTAAAGAACGTAAAACAAAATAAGCTGAGACTCAAATACGACACCAAAGTAAATATAGGTTTATTACACAGTCAACCCAAATGTAAGCAATGTAGCAATGTAGGTGCGAGAACAAATATCAAACCAAACGTGAAATATATCCGAGAGAAATGGAAAACAAATGTAATAAATTATTTAGATGCAGTGCAAAGGGGGAAGGTGGTAAATCACCCCACCCACCCACCCCCATCCCAAATAAATTCACCTTTTGGTCACCAATCCATCACCTGTTTATTGTGGTATACAATCATTATGAATGACTGAGTGTGAACTTCGAGTGTAAGGGGTGTAGAGCAGTGAGAGAAATAATTACCCTAGGTGTTCAGTGACGAACGAGCAGATGCCCAATGTAAGCCAAAAAAAGATGGATCACAGTCAACCCAAGTATAAATAATGTAGTTGTGGGGGACACAGCTAACTCCATTGTAAACAATGATGTCTTGAGAGACTGGGGAGAATTATAAATCATTGATATGGGCACAAACGATACGATATATCGAGACAAGAGATACTGTAGGCATATAAACAATGCTTTTGCTAGCACAACATTTTTCGTTTTAAATTTACGGTGGGTGTGTTGCGAACCAACACTCCTCCACCTCGGCCATAATCTATGCAAGGAGTTGACCCTGCTTTGAGAGTAAGAAATTGGAACTGCAATAATATAATAATTTATTAACGGAAAGATAGGAACACACAAAACAGGTACGCACTACGCACGAAGCTGGTAAACTATTGTTGAACACCTTTATTTTACGACTTGAAATAGGAACTATTACTCTTCCCGAAGAGCAAATGTCGGTTAAACAAGGGCGAGTACTCTTGAAAACAATACAGTCATACCACACATAGTTGGTCATCTCCCTTCGGAAGGATAACGTCCACTGCCAAACGATGTACACACTCCATATAGGTGACATTTTCTGCCATCTTTTCTCAACACTGGCTTTAGTCCAGACTATGAAGATTTAACTCGTAAGACAGAAGGAATAGTGAGGAATTCTTTGCTTGCAGAGATGGAAGCCGGAGCTGATGAAATTAGAAGGTAATACGTGGCAGACGTCACCATACACCGATAACGTCACAATTAAGCACATCTTAGCCGCCTTACCTTGTTTGGTTCTTGATCCCTTATTTTTGACTGGACTGTACATCAATCTGCGATTAGAAAAGTTAGGTAGGTAGTATCCAGTCAGTGTGCTGATATACTAATACGTGCAATGTCCTCTGCACGTTCCATTGCATGCTAGAAAGAAAAATACCTCATACGTAAATAATTGTCAACTTGAACTGCCCTCAAGCCCTACATAATAGCTTCATCGACGTCACAAAGTCTATATGACGTGTCATTACAAACAGCGACGTGATCATTTCAGGCCATTTAAACCGGATGATTTCTTTAATGTTTTCATTGCAAAGTTGCAGGAATAACACCAAATTACAAGTGCGGGTATTTCATTAGCGCAGCAACGTCGGGTTAATTTCAACACGTATAATTTTTTAAGAATCTTCTTCTCGCACATTTAGATGGAGTTTCAACCACCCAAAACTTACCTCTTCGGGAAGATAGTCATTACAATTACCTCCAGTCTCTTTCGAGAGTTGTTCAGCTTGCATCAGAAAAGAACAACGATGTTTTCCGAACACTAATGCGCGGAGACGATGGACTACGGTTATTATGACCCAGGGTATATTTTGAAAGAGTATGAGCTGCGAGAAGCATGCAAGATCATCGTGGGACAAAGCGTTATGGTTGCCTCTTTTGATAAGGTTAATATGGTACATTCAGTTATAGGGCTACGTTTGTGGCATTTTCAGAAAGTGAGCCAATTTATTGACAATTAAGGCTAAATGTCTGTCTCCTATAATACACCCCATTCTGTAGTACTGCCTGCAATAACCGTCATCAAAATGAACAACTGTTGATATTGTTTTTGGCTTTGTTTTGGGGGAGGGTTGTGCGTGTGTTTGTGTGGGTTGGGTTGGGGGTAAACTCAAAATCGATGACAACTGCATCACATATAACTATCATCTTCTATCTTTCATGAAAGTAAGGAATCTCCGTACTCTTTTCCCATGGTTCACCACAATAATGTAAAGCTACCAGCCAATTACTACAGTTCAGAGGGAAGTTTCCAAAATAGTTTTTATGCGAATGACGTCACTGTTGCGCGAAAGAGGTCATTGATTAACCAATTGAAAGGCACATATTTACTAAATACCGGCCTGTGTTATTAGCTTGCTGAAAGAGACCGGTTACCAGTCCTAACTTCAGATGTGCATCTCTCAAAAGGTTGAAATCTCCATTTGGTGACTTTCATTTCCTGTCCTAGTTCAAGCTCATATCTTTCGCACATGGAAGCAGCCATTTTTATCATCTGTCTGCCCCATGCATCGTGTTGTTTCCCCTAACAGCACACAGAGGTAAACCTGTCATCCATGGGAAAAGGCCAAATTGTTCTATGTACACAGGTGACTTATATACAGGTTCACCTTTCAAACTTGGATTTTGAACAAATATCATGTACCTGATATCATTATTATTACGTTATTGTTACACGAACTACTATTATTACGTAATCAAACAGATTTGGTTATTGCAGTATCAACCAATTATAACACACATGTCTATGTTGTTTACTCTCTCCAACTTATGTTGCACATAATATCATAATCGATCTTATAAATTAAATAATCACCGCCTCTTAAAAAATATAATTGGTCTTAGTTTGTACACCATAATAAAACAATAATTTCACGACAAAATTGATAATCTATATATGCCGTCGTGCTGTTACATGCAAAAAAGTCGTATACGACATAATCATCTTAATAATACCGAACATTGAAAGGTATTGGTCCTAAACATCGCTGGGTTCCAATATAACCACATAATATCAACGTTTCATCACATTATGAACCATGTAATTTCTCCCTCGAACCGAGAAACCTCGGATTTTCACATGTGTGCGAATTAATCCGATGTTGATCAGAAACATCCGTGGCTGCACCAATTTCAGTCAAAAGCTGGCACTCAAGATTTGATGACGTCACCGTTGTAAACACGAGGAGATAACAACACGCTATGTCGGATTGTCTTCTGGCCAAGTTCACCCTTCAATGTATATTCTAGCGGCCAAGCTAATCAGCAATATTCATCATAGTCTTATTTATATCTAATACACGCTTTTTCTTTTCAGATCCGCTGTTAAAAAGCGGGTCTGCCTATCTTCATTCCCTAACGAATCATTTTGTACGCCACGTTCAAATGTTGTTATTATTAGATTAGTCTCTAACTGAATTTGTCGAATGTATCACATCACTACTTTTGGAGCACACCGGAACAAGATCGGAATTATGGGCGACTTCGTTGACTGAATTAAAGGGTAGCACCTCTTAATTATAAACTGAATATATGAATGTTGTTTAAATATAACATCTTGATTATTTCAAAGGACAGTTTGAGTCAGATAACTTTTAAACATGTCATTTCTTTCCTTCCAAACCTTAGTTAGACTGGAAGAATGGTGAAATTTATGATAAACGGTGGCATTCTGGCTTTAAAAAGAGGACTGTCTCTCTGTTCGTCCAAATTATATAAGTAGGTTCAGGAACAGCTGTTATCAGTTAAAATATAATCTGGATTTGCCAGTTGCCCGACTCACTGTCACCAAAAGACAGTTGGCTTATGTGATAAATAGGGTATGAAAAGAAGCGTATGTGGTTATTGTTAATAACACATGAATCGAATCTTTGCAAGCACCTACAGACAAGATTTTCAATATTTAATGGCCCCTAACTCTAATGAAAAGCTGTATAACTCGTATCCTCAAAGATGAACTTTTTAAACAGAGATAGCCTAATTTGCATGCATGCAGATGATGATATCAAACTATATCTGTCGTACTGGCACAAAAGGTGACCCTCATTTAAAGCGAGGCCAAAGAGGTGAGGCGAGGAAACGCAAGGCTAGGCAAGAAAAGACTAGGTTAGGCTATGTGAGGTAAGGCTAAGAGAGGCGAGGCAAGGCGAGAAGACGCAATGCAAGGCGAGGCAATATGAGATGAGTTAAGACAAAACAAGGCAAGGCGAATGAGGCAAGGCGATGTTAAGCTAGACAACGCAAAAGGCAAGGCAGGGCAAGGCGAGGCAAGTCACACCATAAGTAAAACAAGAAAAAATTCTAAGCATAGTCAGGAGACGTGGGGTGAGATAAGCTAAAACAAAACTTACCAAAGGGATGTGAATTAAGTTGCAGCTAAACAAGGCAAGGTTAGGCGAATGAACGCAACGCGAAGCTAAGCAAGGTGAGGCGAGGCAAAGCAAAGTAAAGCTAAGCGAGGCAGTGGGGCAGAACAAGACAGGAATAGGCACACCACGGCATGGAATTAGTTATACAGGGCCATGTTGGATCTTACGGAATTAACATTAGCCCATGGGTTTACATTTGGAAGCGGAACATGGTCATACAGGAAATCCTATGATAACATTGTCCATAGTTTTAACAGGGGGATGGCATTATGAAGTCAAGCGTATTATAGGTCAAAACTGTCGATAGGATCAAAATGTGTATAGCATCAATAGTGTTTTTAAAAGGCAAAATAATATAGGGTCAAACGTTTTATATGGACAAACGGGAATGGTAATGTTAACAGTTTCGTCTACAATCCAGCACACACTACATATCCTATCTACTAACATGCATTTGATTGCAATCCAACTCAGACTACTTATACTATCAAGCAGTCTCTTTTTCATTACAATCCAACGTATCACATTCTATCCAGCGCTACTTTATAATTACTATCCACTACACACCATGCATCCATCAACTGCTTCTTATTACTATCCAAGTACACCCCTAATATCCAACAAAACCGGTGGAAGTGTTTATATACAGCACTATATATACATACACACAAACATACTATAACAAAAGGGTTTGAGTCTATATACACACACTATACTTGCATAAACGCAAACATACTGTCACACAAGGGTAGGAAGTGTTTATAGACACACTACTATACCATCTCTCCCAAAGGAAAGGGTTAGGGGTTTTGTGGAAAAAAGCAGAGACATACACAAACACACACCAAACATAAAACACAACAAATGGCAAGTGATCAGTATCTCTCTTCTCCAGTGATCCGGTTGGCCATGAAAGCTGCAGCTGGGGTTTATTAACAAAAGTCAGATAAAACAAATAATATCGCTTCACTGGTCTTCTCAAATTTCTTCTCACGGTAGGTCCGTAGACGCATATCCGCTCCAGATAGCCTTTCCTCTCCACTCTTCTCTTCCATATCGCTGTGCTCGTGATTCTGTCAATGGAACACGATATATAAATATGGTTAGAGCATCCGCCTCGGCTGCTAGAGGTCGCGGTTTCGAACCCCGGCCAAGTCATACCAAAGACTTATAAAAGTGATACTAGCAGTTGCCTCGCTTGCTGTCAATGTTGCTTTTGCTGATTCCCTATCGTCTCCGCAAGAAGGTTTGCCTGCGACGGTAGAAAAACCTTCACCTCCATGTCTATCATCACCATTGATAAATGATTTCAGAGAGAAGCAGAAGGAAGAGTGGGAGAGTTTTTTTGCAATATCAGAAAGAAGAAGAACAAACATTTTTTCATGAAGAAATACTAAATAAGAAAGCGATAAGAAGAGAAAAGAAGAGGAAGGGATTGAAAAACAAAACGTAACGGCAAGCTTATTACAAGACATTTCGGTTGAAATAAAGCACCTAAAAGAAATGTATCGAACTTTAGCTCAACTTAAAATTTAAAAACATTAAATCAATGCGACGCCAACAGCAGCATTTACTTTCAGACCAATGCAGGAATAGCAGCAGGAGTAGGACTTGACCGCAGAAAGGGATCAACACTGCTATAGATAATGATGTCAAGTCCTTAAGTTATTATTGTATTACTAAAGAAACACTAAAAACCGCCAACGGTCGTTTTCAGGGTCAGTTATAACTCTTAGAAAGAGATACTACTCAGTGATTGCTAAATCATGTACAACTTAAATTTCTTCCCATGATTCATGTCTGTGAGTGTTTGTAAGGATCATATCCATTGTAAAAAATGATACTTTGAAGGGGGCTTCTACCATCAATAAAGCATGTGGAGTAGTCTAGCGAAAGAAGTTCATGTCCGAGAACAAGCTAGCCATCTATATGTGTTATCTCACTGTAAGGTTTTGATACTCCCTCAAAGCTTTGCCGTGTTCCATTACTTGCGTGAAGGTGAAGACAAATGGAAACAACAAACTAAAACAGCAGATAAAAGAAAATTGAAACTCTTTCTGTGCATAGCTGGTATTTATAAAACCTTAGATGATGTGTGTATACCAGTGATGTTTATGTAACTGATGTCACACCTGTTTTCCACAAAGAGAGCTGAAACGTCCTTTCTCAGAGTTCACCATGGAAGAGTTATACGAGCAAATATATCAACGACGCTTAAGGTTTGGAAAGTGAGAGATACGAAGTGATAGAAATGTGGTAGCAAAATAAATATCGACGTTTCAAAATCGATCTAGAATCTAGACGCAATTTTAAAAGTTATGACATAGTGGATATCAAACCTTTGAATCCACGAGCCAGTTTGTTTGGAGGACGAACCAATGCAACACACTTGTTGTACGACGAATCTGACGGTGAAGAAATCAAATACATCGATGTGTGTTACTTGTATCTTGGGTGTGCGAATTTACGCAATTTCCTACCGGCAACCCTGCAATACTAACACATTTGGTCGTAACGAAAGATTGATTAGAGCAAAGCGTTACCTCCGACGAATTTGTACCATCCTGTGTTGCCCCGTCATTGCCACCTTTATGCCGAACGTGTGCCGCAAAGACAAAGAGCTCACTTTGACAGGAGTAGTAGAATATAATGAGGTTTCTCTACCAAAACCCTATTTTGTATTGGACGAAAGCACGATTACTCCCCTCCCAGGCCCCATGTTAGTCTAAACAAATACGGAAACAACTTTGTTGAGGCAACAACATCGATTTCATTTTTGATTACCTGTCAAGGACCTAATTCTGAATCATCATAGTCGTCATATAAAATAGGCTTTGGGTGAGAAACACTCATATTCTACTACTGCGGTTTTTACATGAAATCGCTAGCGATTTATATGTATATTTTTACACAAAATTACTATACCTAACATTCACACAAAATTACAAAAATATCAATAATTGTATAGGATGGTCTCGCATAAATTTTACATCATTCGCGAGCGTCTGATTCACAATGGAGGCTCTTGACGATTTTTTTTACACAGCCACCTGTCGATATATTTTTTAAATTTTAGCTTTAGCTTTTTTTTAGGTTTCATCATCATGATGAAACAAGTATACAGTAACCTTACCACTAATGAGAGAGCCAGGTTCTAGCATTTTTATGAAATTTCCATGTGAAACTATGGATTTATGGACATAACGCTTTTTCAATTCATCATCCACCGTGATTTTTGGTGTATTTATCTTGTGATATTGAAATTTAAAGACTATCAGCAGCATTAGAAAGTGAGTTTGTGACCCAGGTAAGCTTACTAAAATAATATCAATTTCCTGTGCGAACCAGAGACAGCTTTATCTTATTTCTGTTACTGAAATACGTGCTGTACTTTTCATTGTCAAATCGTCATATGCTTACCTCGGAAAAGAATTCTTTTCATCTTTAACGTAGTATCTTCCACTGTAATATCTTCCATTATTTTTCATATTTCACACAAACGTTTTACTATCCTTATTTTCACACAAAATATTTACTATCCTTATTTTTAAAATGAAATCGCTAGCAAGTTCACACCAAATTTACTGAGTATCGTTTTTCGTATTTTGCGACTCTGTTCGGTTTCATATATACGAGCAAATCGTCTTTGATTCTTAGTTCCTGTATTAGATCTTTTTCACCACGCAGATAAGCTCGAAGTTGATTAAGAATTTTATTATAAGTCGCTATTGCTGTTTTACGCGAAATATTTTTATTTTCTTATTATTGATCTTTTTATTTATTGTTGACAATGCAGTATCTATCCCCAACACTATTAACAATAATGGCTTTCCGGTTCTGCCGGCTGTAGCAATTCCAGCCGTTGTTAGTAATATTGGAATATAATTAAGCGCGCTTATTATTCTGCTGTAATATTTTCTGGCGCGTCTGATACAATAAAAAATTTTTATGGTAATATTTATAGTATTTGATTAGCTCGTATCTATCTTTGTCTTGGGGACCTGATGAAATATGACTGAAGTCTATTATTTCTTTCTTCGTCATTATGAAACTGTTTCTGCAATTATTTCCATCGTCGTAGTAAAAGTATTTTCAGTTGAAACCTTATCGATCAGAGCACTAAATTTTTTATTGACAAGATCGGCAAGAAATTCTCTATACTTATCATACACTTCAGATGATATATCTTCATATCTTATAGCCTTTAAAGCTGAGGATAAAAATGGAGGGTTAAAATGTGTTGGCATTTCAGTAATATCATTAACTCTGTCACGATAAATATCTTCTGTCTCGTTGATATATAACTAATAACATAAGATAACTGACCCAGTTTCAAATTTTTAAGTACTAGATGCTGCCCGAGAATTGCATAAACTGTTGCAAAACTTAAAAGACCGAGAATATCAGCTTTTCCTATATCTATGGCGGGTAGATTTAGATATCCAGCAATAAGCTCTTTGATATTTTTGTATTTTACTTCTTTCAATAACTTGCCAGCTTCTTTTGTATAGTTTTTCAACGCAGTTTTTTTTAAAACTATTATGTATTTCATAATCTTCATCAATTCCAGGTTTCACAGTTGTAATTTCGTCAAGCTCTTGATAAAATATGTCTCTTTCGTCATCATCATATAACTCTATCCTAGACTCAATTTCTGATCTGCGTTTAGTGCAGCATTAATGTGAAATGCGTTGTACTTTTCTGTTTCACTGGTGAGAGAGTCTATCAAAACTAGATATGCTGTTGTTAGCAGGTTAGTGTCGGCACTGTTATCTACTATTTCCAACAGCGTCTTTTTATCATAATAGTCCATGCCTTCCACTGGAAATACTAGACGTTTAGCAAAAGTGTCCTTGAGCTTACGATTTTTAAGAAACTTGTGTTCCTTTGTTTCAGCTAGTTTGTCAAGGTCTTAGTGAATATTCTTTAGTCGCTCTTGCTCTGGTTTCTTACCACCATGAACTTTTGGTTTTACAAGGTTAGATTATCAATCGTCAAGACGTTTTCTTTTTTTGATTTAACTCAGGCAGTGTATTTATCAAATATTTTTCAACCTTTGACCGCTGCTCCACGCACTCGCTTACTGGACAGTATTTGCTAATTTATATCAAAGTCTCTGATAGCGTAGTTCAGTTGAGGGCTTCTCATTCCAGCAACTCTAGCAAAGTTATCGTGTTCTCAGTTAAGCTTGGGGAACGTAAAGTTAATTTTTCCATTCGAGCAATCATATTCACAACTCTTACTTCCTCGGCACTTTCAATGTCTAGCGAATCAACATCAGCTATTTCAATCTCCATTTAAGGGTTTACTATGGCGTTGTAAAACTCTTTTGTGACTGATCGTTCGAGGATCAATAGACATCATATAGTACGATCACATTAAATCGTCAAGTGTATATATCTGAAACATCGTCAAACCTGGGTAATAATCTGAAGCTCTTAAAACATAAAGCCGGAAATACGAGTACTTGTTTGTAGTTGCTGCAGGATAAAGTGTAAATTGCTTAGGATAAGAACTAATATCAGTAACTTTACTATACAGCTTAGTCCATAATGCATTATCATTTGATCCTTCAGTAGTGAGTGGGGGCACCTTAGCGACAAGAAGACTTCTATGTTAAAAAAAGTGCCTCGGCACTACGGCGACAAGATTTATAAGGACAATGGGAATTAGCATTACAGACAGGATCCCGGCACTTTGGCGACAAGGGGAAATTTAACATGGGGAATAATAATAGGGGACAAGGAGAATGGAACAGGGGTTACGTCACGGTACTGGACACTGGCAACAATGCTGCAAGTGGCTGACCTCATTCGGGCGGAACAGTGTGGCAAGGGGTTGACTTGAATACGCAATACTCTAGGTAGGGACAAATACAGTAGAGACATAGACATAGAAACATGTATAGAGACATAGATAGAGACAAACAAACAAATACACAAACATAGATTTATGAACATAAATCTATCACACCAAGGCAAGAAAAGTAAATCTTTTCGAGGCAGTGGAGTGGCACTGAAAAGGGCTTTTGGGTTTCTTCTTCTTCTTCTACTCTCTCTCCTCTCTTCTTCTTTTCCACCAGTTCCTTATCTTCTTCATTAAGTTTGTCTTCTTCTTCTTCTTCTTCTTCTTCTTCTTCTTCTTCTTCTTCTTCTTCTCATCCTTTACCTCCTTCTCCTCTTCCTCCTTCTCCTCCTTCTCTTTCTTCCTCTTCTCATTCTCCTCTTCTTTTTCCATCTTCTCGTTCCATCTTCTCATTTTTTCTTTTTCCTCTTTCTCCTCCGTCTCCTCCTTTTCCTGTTTAATTAATTCCTTTAATATTTCTTTCCCTTTCTTCAAATTATTGATCTCCATGCTCAATCTGTGTGGCCTATATGCCCCATACTGCATCCTAAACAACATTTCCTTCATCATGCTTACTGTTTTTACTACCTCTTGCAATTTCATCATCTTCTCCATGTTGCTGGTCATTTTTGTTATTCAGTGTTGAATGGCGGGAATGACGAACGCTTCATTTTATGTCACAAGCACGGACGTGAAGGAAACATACCTTCTTTCCGAATTACCAGTATCACTTACTAAACAATTCACAGCGATGAGAGAGCTAACCTAACATAAATTTTTATACAAAACAACACGCTAATACTAACAAAATCACTATACTTTCTATCAATACATAGTAGAGAAGGAAAGTTATTTTTATATTTTTTATTTTTTATATACAAATCACACCATACATACAATCACATCAGCAAAGGAGTTAGTGTTTATGGTCACACTACTCCACCTTCACAAGTATTGTTTACTTTAGGGACAAGGGTTTGTTAAGGGAAAAAGATACGTACATGCACAAACAAACGTACGCGCACACATATACACAAACAAATACACACACATGCAAACGTACGCGCACGCACACATACACACAAACAAATACATATACGCACACACACACAAACACACACACACACACAAACACACACTTCAAAAGTTATGTGTTAGCTTAGAATGTAAACGAAGAGGATGAAATGTCATAAAATAGACTATCACTTACATTACAAAATTATTATCCATCACACCACTATGCTATTCAACATATCATACTCACTATCCAAAATGCCTTGTGTTCGCTTATAATGTAAGAGATGGAGATGAAATCTCACAAAATATCTGTACCTTTCACCACAAAAAATACTATCCATTACACCGACTATACCATCCATTATATCATACTCACTGTCCAAAATGCCTTGTGTTAGCTTAAAATGTAAAATCTCACAAAATAGACTATCTCTTACACTATCAAAAATACTATGTGGAAAAACGCTAATATCTATTTATAGTCACAACTGGTAGGAAATTCCTTCGGAAAAACCTGGGATTTATGTCTAGATACAACTTATGGGAAATTCCTATCGAAAAACCCACTATCTTTTAATAATTTCATCTTGTAGGAAAGTCCTATGAACTAACCTGGTATCTATTTATAGATGCAACCTGTGGAAAAACCCAAGTCTATATTTATAGTCTCAAAATTTCCAGCTTCAATGACGTCATTGTACTGGACACTAGGGGAATAATGGCAACGAAGTTGCAAGTGGCTAACCTGAATACGCACTACTGTATTTAAGGTAGGTGAAAAGAATTTGATAGGGATAAAGGGAGTTTTATAGGGACAAACAAAGACCAATACACAAACAAATACACACTCACGTACGCGCACGCACACAAACAAACACACACAATTATATGATTTGGATCTTGATCAGTCTCTTTTCTAGAGATCTGGTTAGCCCTAAGAAGGGCTGTTTGTTTTGAACTCCTAATGACCTGGTTAATGCTAGCACCTCACAGGTCGGGCATCACATACGCAACGGTGGCTCCAGTCCTACTCCCAATTGACACGTGTGGCTGGGAGTGTAGAGGGGGTTTGAGTGGTCTCATCATCCCAGTTTTCACTCTCAGGGATAGTGAAGACTTCCCCTTGTCTTCTTTTCTGCAGCCGTAAATAATGAGGTCTCCTGATCTTCTGCGGAAGCTGTCTTTCTACCTCTTCTTCTCAGTTTTCTGTCTGGGTTACAGCAACTCTTGATACTGGTACTAGATGTGGCTGATGTTGTTGCAGCTGTGATACTGGTAGTGGCTGTGGAGATGTTCTCACCTCAGGCTTCACCTCTCACACAGGTCTAAGTATGAGGTGAGGCAGGAGATCTCTCTCTCTCCCGTTTTCCTCTTCTTCTCTCTTCTTTTTTTTCCTCTTCCTCCTCTTCTATCCTGGCACTTTCTGCAATGTCCCCTATGGCCAGCTCGTCCAGGAGGCGCCGGCATGTTCCAGGTGTATCTGGAGTTCAGGCAGTTTGATTAGTCTACTCATGTTGTCTCGTTGACGATGGGTAGCCAGACTGAATGAATGAATAAAGGATTTAAGTCGTATATGCTATCCAAGAGCTTTCACGACTGGTTAATTCTCGAGAGTCGAGATTTTTAATTGGTCGGGATTGTAGGAATGGTGCCAATCCCGCGTTTATGTGCGATGGTCGCACTTCTTAGTTATATGTCTGGCCGAGGAAAAGGAGGAGAGGGACCCAGGAGGGCGTCACGAAACAACACACAGAGCACCACCACACACCCACAACCAGCCGCCCCGCACACAGAGGAGGGGCAAAGCGCACCCCGGGACCATTCAATTAATTTACGCACTGAAACACCAGGCCACACTTGATTGGTCAAATTTAGTCCAGTTGTACTAGTGGACAACCCTGTCGCCAATAGTGTGTAAGTCACCTGTGCAATTGTCCTAATGTATGAGTTTTAGAATTTCATTACTCGTAACTATAGTAGTTGGTATTTTGGGTACAAAGTGTAGATTTTCTTTCTAAATAGGACCAATCAGCTGGGTGTAAGCCTTCCCATGTTTGTGTTTTTGACAATACAGGCTTGTTGTTTGAAGGATTCCACCCAGGTGTTTGCTAGTTTGTTTTCCCTAGCACCTGTTTTGGGTCCGTATTTGGCCTTCGCTTGTTAGGGTAGCCAGACTGACGAAAGCTCCGATTTATATGTCTGAAGCACGGACGTGAAGGAAAACATCCCCTTTCACAAAAACTAACAATACCCACTCCACCATCAATAAAATGGAACGGACGGACCTAAAACAAACACTCACGCTCAGTTTTTTTTCACCAACAAACACAATTTATTATCACTCCTACATATAAAAAAAAACACAATCTTACAAGTCAGGAAAGCGAAGTGTTATAGGCGCGCTTCTATTTTTTAACTTACAGACAAATACACAAAGACAGACAAATATTATAGCAATTTGACTATTATATCTTTTCTAGATTGTTCGGGTAACCCTGAAAAGGGTTGTTTTTGTTGGATGGGTTATGGCAATCTCTTATCGTCTAAGATTGCGTCCCCGTCTGGCTGCAGGCTTTCCCACATGACAGGGTCTGCTTATGCGGAAGGGGGAGAACTCTTTCGTGTCCACACGGCAGTCCACAAAACCTCTGTCTCGCTCCTGCTGTTGCTGCTGCTGCTGTTGCTGTTCTCTCTGCTGTTTCTGAAGTCTGTACTCTCAGTCCATTCTTCTTGCTCCTTCTTGATTTCGTCTTTAAACACTTCTTCTATCAGGTCTTGGGCTACTTTCAGTATCCTGACATTTTCAATCTCATCAGGCTTGGGTATCAGGTTTTGCCTGACATGATCTAAATTCACGTGAGATAAGTTCAGTTTAGCTAGTCTTGAACACATTCATAGGTTGACGAGTCAACAATGGATGATCAGACTGGAGACCACCTCGTTTTATATGGCTCAAGCACGGACGCGATAGAAAACATCCCTACGATTTTTTTTGGGTCGGAACACTATATAGCTTATCTCATGGTGAGGGATAAAGAGAGAAGTCAAAGAGCATGGATAGTGAAAACAATTTTTTAAAAAAAACAAACCACCAACACTTTTTTCAAAAGACAATATTTTTTTTATTCAACCAACAAACATCCAACACATCATATAACATAACAATTCATGCAATATCAAAGAACATATTTTTGACAAGGTTGACAATTTTGTGAAGTCAAGTTAGATTTCTACGGATGAAAGTCATTGGGTCATTGATGCACACAACATTTCCTAGCTAAAGACAAGAGATATCCATGATGGTCACAAAAGCCATCGATCTACTTTAACATCGTTTCTAGAAGAGTCACGATCAAAATAAGTCACTAAATGTTCTAAGGGATATCCAAGACTACGTTGATGAAGAAAATACACACAATATTGTCCACACAGCATAGAATCTGTGCCTTGTAATTTCACATTATTGAAGCGAATCGTCTGGGCATTTCTTAACATAAAGTCATTCATGTCGTCTTCCAAAGGCGGTAAACCATACGAATTAAAATACTCCACACAGGCATCGATGGGAAAGTAGACAGCTACCCAGTGGGTTCCTGGGAGATGACTGTCATCCATGTTGATGACATAAGTTTGATGGTCTTTAGGTTGCGATGAGGAAGCTCATCTTTAGCGCACGCAACAGGATTCCAAGAAGCGGTGTACGAACTGTTTTTCAAAAGGTAATAAAGTTCCCAGGTATCCATTTTTGTTTTGTTTTGTTTTTTTCTTGTTTCACAGGTAATGATAAGTCATCAATTCAATCCTGACATTTTGTTTGAAAATCACTGTCAAATAATTGTCTCTTCGCGTCGTCTCTCTGGGATAAGAGCGATTCGATGCGATGGATCTCCAGAGTAGTCAATGAAGGGAAAGAATGATCACACAAGTCTTTATACCACTGATGCAACACTGCTTCTTCCGAGATCAGACCACAAGCGTACTCCAGATACTCGTCCAATTTTTCTTTTTGACTCATCATCAGACATTTGTCGTGTTGAATTTGACTGGGATGATCGTTTTGACATCCATAGAAATCTTTCTTGGTCAACGCTGTAATTTTTTTTCGTCAGGTGTTTGGCAAAACAGGAGACTAAATGTTCATGTTCTGACCACCTGGATATGGCCATGTCCTCTTCATCTTTGTCTTTTCTGGTTGGTCGTTCTGCTTCAACCATACCCTCCCATTCCATTTCCAAAGATTCTTTACCATTCAAAGATGGATAAGAGTCTTCCATAGTTTCTAATAGTTTAGAATGACTTCTCTCAAACTGTTGATTTCTATCGTGTTGTCGAATTCGGCATACATGATGACGTTTACCACATCGGTTAGAGCTGTAGCAAACTGAAGTTCCACTCAGATATGGCCAGATTTTATAGGGTGGAAATGGCATTTGTCGCTGCCTTTGTCAGGAGTGAAATCAAAATTCCACAAAGCGTAACCTCCTGCATAATCGTCGTATGAAATGTCGTGGCTGGTGTTGGTCCCTGGCTGTCCCGTGGCTTCGTACAGGGACTGGTACGATCTCAAGTCATTCTTCTTGGTATCATCAAAATTAGGTTCGAAGGGTCTGGTACACAAGGTTTTCCCATCGCGACTGACTTCGATCTTGGTCACTCTGTAGTGCTTAAGCTCTAAAGGATCGGCAGTGACGAGTCCGTTGCAGGCTGCATTGCTGACGATACCATCGATTAAACGTTTGGGTTACTGTCCTAGGAACAAATAAATTACGATCTTGGATCGGAGTTCAGAGAAAATGGTGAAGGTTTTCACTTCCACGCGTCGTATCGGATACTTGGCGGTCGTTCTGCTCAAAGTGTGACTGATGTCGTTTCCCACTTTAGGTAACACTTCCACGCGTCGCACATAGAGTCTGGCTTATTGGACGATGAGTTTGTACTCGTTGGCATGGGCCATGAAATTGAAAGCGGTTCTGCTGCGATTCAGTCTTAAGCGTATATCCACTCCATTCAGCAAATACTTCTCTTGTAACCACATGTCCAAATGCAAATGATCCATCAGTTCTAAACTACGGCCTTGCAGGATTTTTTTTCGACGGTCGTTAAAGTCCACATTGTGAGGATAGTAATCTGCTGTCAGGGCTATGTCGTTCATCTTGGCCACGCCTGCTCTGTCAGGTTTCCATACGACACAAGCACAAAGATGAGTGTTCTTGGCCTCTTTTCCGTACGTCAAGAGATTTTCCAGGTATGCTTGGTAAGGGTAAGTATCCATGCTACTGCTGACTAGTTTTTAGTACAAATCCACTTCGCTGAACAAGGAATGCATGAAATTGTTGACGGGAGCTACTCTAGCATCGACTCCCGCATTGGTGTCGTCCGTTTTGATCAGTTTGACTTTCAAATACAAGTTACTGCTATTCCGATCGATATTATCTTCGGGCTGTCCTTTGATTTCATATTCGATGGGAGCTGAAAGAGGAAACGGGATGAAATTCTACCCATTGGAATTCTTGCATCGTCATCATGGTGGGTGGCATAGCAAACAGATCCAGTTCCAACTTAGAACAGGTGCAAGACTCTCGGTGCATCATTTTGTCTCTCACTGATGTTCAATAATCAAAAACTTCTAATTCTCGGACGGTTCTTCTTTTCTTGGTCATTCTGGCTCTGGGGGTGTGAAGTCCTCTGGAGGGGTATTTTCGTCTTCGTTCCTTTCTGACTTGTCCTTGCTCTGGCATCAGGGAAGCAGGAATGCCTGACTCGGCAGCGTCCAGGGCATTTATAGGAGCTTCTCGTCGGCCCAAAATGTCTTTGCCAGTTTGAAGTAAGACATTTCTGCCTCCTCTCAAGAAAGCTTCTTTGGGGTTTTGTTTGTCGATGATGACATTTTGGAAAATTTCTTTGCCTTGCGTCAACGCGGAATCTTTCAAGGCTTGCAATCCTCGTGTCACCATCGGTTTCAAAACTGGGGCCACCGAACGAAGGGACGATTTTAACATATCTCCTAAACCATTTCCTTGTTGTCGAGCGAGTCGCTTGGTACACATGATACATGACTTACAAGTCGTTAGAGAATCTTTATCGAAAATGGAGTTTCACCGTGACTTTCCCTCTGGAGAATACAATATTTTGTCTCAGATATCCTTTTATAGCAATGTTGACACTGTCAAAATACGACTTCGCGATGAAGCTGATACGGGTTTCCACCCTCCATGTCACTGGTCGTAGCAGAATCCACTTTGAAAGGAATGACTCGCAGTAACGTTACGGAGGTGTGTCCCACCACGTTGTACTCCACCACATCAGAGTACACAAAAATCAAACTTAGTCCTTGGTTCAGTTCTACCGGGAATAAAAAAAAACTGCGGAAAATTCAAGTTGTTGGCAGTGATTGGTATGTTGTTACCCTTGAGCATCTTGAGGTCCCCACCCAAAATATCAAACAATTCACGACAAAATGTAATGGCTAACGTTTTCTCATCCGATAATTTCATCAGTAGGAGACGAGCCACTTGATGGTACTAAAGGGTAACACTTCGTGTCATTTTGTCCAAGGCTTTGCTAAACAGCGCATTGAACCTTGCAGCAATCGTGTCCACCAGATGTTGATCACTAAAATAATTGCCTGCAGGAATTGTCAACATATAGGTGTACTGAGGAGCACTGGGAGGGACACTTGTCGTTTCTTTGGTGCATCTACAGTTTCTTTTTTATTCAAGTATTGTTGCACTTGGTCATGCAGAACTTCGACCTCGAAAGTGTTTTGATTTTCAGTGATGTTTTTGATTTGTGTAGGGTGAATCATTTCGACCAAAGCCACTTCCCAATGGGCTTCCTGATCCAATTCGATGGCCTGAGGTAATTTGGCCGTGAAACAGCATATATTCTTTTTGGGAAACACATCCATGGAACTGTCACTGGGTAATGTTATGTAAAATTGGTTGCTCATAAGTCCAGAGTTCTGCAGTCCGACGGGTCACTGGAGGTCAGAGGAGTGTCTAGAAAAGGATTGTTGTTGTTTGGGTGGCGACTGTTGGGAGGGTGATTGACGTTAGGCGCAATGCTCCCGATGTTCCCGTTAGAGAATTTCAGTGAAGGATTGGGAAGAAAGTAACCGATGCAACTGTTCAGTAAAATGGTCCACAATTGTTTGTCTCCTTATTGGAAACTCGAATTGGCAATGTCAGCACCGATGACACAATACACTACAAAGATTTGGCAGAAAAAGACGATTTGCGTTTTAGGCACACGTTCTCCACACCACACCCACAAGGGTTCCATTTGTAAATCTTGCACAGAAGAACTCGGTGAAGGAGTGGTCACTGCTGCAGTGGTTGAGGCTGTGTTGAAAGGCATGATGGTCACTTCTTTTTATAGTCGATAACTTGCGAAGCGTTGATCCCAGACTGAAAACTCGGCGGATATCCTTTCGAACGTACTTTGACTTCTTTGACACGTCGTTTTCCAACTTTACGAGTTCCTCGATCGAGAATGCTTTCGATCACGTACACTTCGTCTTCTTTTTTGGTCACTTCTTGTAACTCGGGCAAGTGAAAGTTCCTTGTAACACTTCCCCATTCATGTCTTCTAATTTATAGATGGCAGGATGACGGCCACGCACTCGTCCAGTAACATGAAACAATTCGGTGGTCCAGTTGGGTAAGAAACCTTTGTCGAAAGTGCGTTTGGTTTTGCCAATGCGCACCCAATCTCCTGTAGTCAACACTTCACCTTTCTTGGGGACGTACCAAACAGGCGCTCAAAGACGGTCACATCGTTGTCGGGAGTCACATCTTTGGTGGGGGCACATACGATGCTCCGATGGTAAGACTGGTTGTACACTTGGACTAGGTACGGCAAGGCTTCGATATACTTGAGAGTGTGTTGATGCGTAAAATATTTCCACATGCATTATTCAAGGTGTGTTGAAAATGTTCCACGATGCTGTTTTTGGTTTCGGGATTCTCGGTGGTGAAAAAATGAATGTCTCGTTTCTTAAATTCTTTTTGGAAAGCTTGGTTCAGAAATTCGGTGCCTTTGTCGGTTTGCCATCGAAGAGGGTAACGACCACTTTGTTTCAACACCAGTTTTATGGCTCGCACTAACTCAGTGCTCGAATTGGAAGTCAATGGCACGACCAAGGCAAATTTGGTAAAGATGTCGATGACACGAAACAAATATTTGCAGCCACGATTGTAGGTGGCCAAATGAAAGACATCGGCTAAATCGGCTTGCCATTAATGATCGATGACCTCCACTCGGGTAAGATTTCTGGAAATTTTCGTCGAATGGGTTTGTGTAAGGTGTACGTGGTTTCACTTGCAGTAAACGTACACTTTTCAGTCGGCTTTTGGCAGCACGATACAATTTCTAAACTCTTCCGTATCGCGCAGAATGGGATGGGTCGTTGTAAATGCTGGCTAAGACATTCTCCATCAGGACTTTTTTAAATATGTCACGCGCTCTTTACTGATGCTACTCTGAATGGGGTGAGTTGGTGGTTTGGAAACGGCTTTACGTGTCCGACGTGCCACGGGAGTAGAAGTCGAGGGTAGTGGAGATGGTAGTGGTGGTGACGGTAATGGGATGGCTGTTGTCTTGCCTTCTTTTTTTCCACTTCTGGTTTCCCTTCTTTCTTTTTGACTTCTGTTGAAGAGGGAGTGGACATCATCTTCTTAACCCATGTTTTAAGTTCTTCTCGTTGGGTTGCGGGGGAATGGGTCAACAAGAACGCTGCAATCTTACTAGGGATGGGAGCTGCTGACGGTGTTTGAAAGACTTCGCGTGCCCCTTCTTCCTCAGGCAACGGTGGGGCTGTGTCTGTCTTGGTCACTGGAGGTAGTGGTGGTAGTGGTAGTGATGGACTTTTCATCAGGGTCTTAAAATCTTTCAGAGTCATTGCAACTGTTTCGTCTAAAGCCTTCAGGTGAAAGAGTTGAAGTCGTTGCAACACTTGACCGTACCGTGGCGATTTTTCCGTTTCTGACAAATCGCTGCGATCCATCAACGATTGCAATTCGTGCTATAACTTGAACATCTCGGTTAAATGAGGATTGGGGGGTAAAAGCGGGGTCCTTTGTTCTTGCCAACAATGGAATTCAATCCATCGTTTGTAAGGCACTAAAGTCAGTTTTCGTCCTTCCATCCGATTTTAAAGGTCACGTCAGAGATATCTTGACCCAGAGAGCCCTTTTATCTTTTTGATCCTTTTAATCTTTGAGCCATTTGCAAAGCAATAGCTCCCACGAGGCCTGTAATCAGGGATACTAATCTGGCTTTTAGTATGGGTGCTAACAACAGGTGCACAATTCTCCGCGTTCTACCAACATCTTTCTCTTTTGACGGATGGGTATTTTCTTTCGGACCATTTGGCGATGAACCTGTCGATGCTTGGCTAAGCATTCTTTCTGATGTTGAGACAAAGGTATCGTTCCTTCCAAGACATTCAGACAACTTTCGCACACAGTATCGATGACGTCTTTGGAGGCGGTTGAATGAGTTGTTTTCGCATGGGTGGAGGGGCTTTGGACAGGAAGAACAACACGTCCCAATGTTTGGCTAAGCGAGGAGGCCGTCCTTTACTTTTCTTTCCTTTGTGGTTAGAAGAGGATTGCCTTCTAGTGTGTGACATCTTTGTGTGTTCCAGAACACATCTTCTTCTCTTACATTTTAAGCTAACACAAGGCATTTGGAATAGTGAGTATGATATAATGAATGGTATAGTGGGTGTAATGGATAATATCTTTTGTGGTGTAAGGGATATATATTTTGTGAGATTCCATCTCCATCTCTTACATTCTAAGCGAACGCAAAGCATTTTGGATAGTGAGTATGATATGTTGAATAGCATAGTGGTGTGATAATATTTTTGTCGTGTAAGGGATAGTCTATTTTGTGAAGTTTCATCTTCTTCGTTTACATTCTAAGCTGTGTGTATGTGCGTGGGTGCGTGTGTGTATTTGTTTGTGTGTATGTGTGCGTGCGCGTACGTTTGCGTGTGTGTATTTGTTTTTGTGTATGTGTGCGAGTTTACGTTTGTTTATGCATATATGTGTGTCTTTTGTCCCGTAACAAACCCTTGTCCCTAAAGTAAATAATATTTGTGAATGTGGAGTAGTGTGTCAATAAACACTAACTCCTATGCTGATGTCATTATAGGTATGGTGTGATTTGTATTAAAAAAAGTAAAAAATATAAAAGACTTCCCTTCTCTACTATGTATTGATAGAAAGTATAGTGGTTTTGTTAGTATTAGAGTGTTGTTTTGTATAAAAATTTATGTTAGGTTAGCTCTCTCATCAGTGTGGATTGTTTGGTAGGTGATATGGGTAGTTGGCAAGAAGGTATGTATTCCTTCACGTCCGTGCTTGAGACATATAAGATGAAGCGTTCGTCATTCGCGCCATTCAACATTGAATAACAAAAATTGCCAGCAACATGGAGAAGATGATGAAATTGCAAGAGGTAGTAAAAACAGTAAGCACGGTCAAGGAAATGTTGGTTAGGATGCAGTATGGGGCATATAGGCCACACAGATTGAGCATGGAGATCAATAATTTGAAGAAAGGAAAAGAAATATTAAAGAAACTAATTAAACAGGAAAAGGAGAGAAGGAGGAGAAAGAGGAAAAAGAAAAAATGAGAAGATGGAACGAGAAGATGGAAAAAGAAGAGGAGAATGAGAAGAGGAAGAAAGAGAAGGAGTAGAAGGAGGAAGAGGAGAAGGAGAAAAGGATGAGAAGAAGAGGAAGAAGAAGAAGAAGATGACAAATTTAGTGAAGAAGATAAAGAACTGGTGGAAAAGAAGAAGAGAGGAGAGAGAGTAGAAGAAGAAGAAGAAACCCAAAGGCCCTTTTCAGTGCCACTCCATTGCCTCGAAAAGATTTACTCTCCTGCTTACATTTTAGTCGATTTGTTGGTGTGATAGATTTATGTTCATAAATCTATGTGTATTTGTTTGTTTGTCTCTATGTCTCTATACATGTCTCTATGGCTATGTCTCTACTGTATTTGTTCCTACCAAGAGTAGTGCGTATTCAAGTCAACCCCTTGCCATACTGTTCCGCCCGATTGAGGTCAGCCACTTGGAACATTGTTGCCAGTGTCCAGTACCGTGACGTCACCCCTGTTCCATTCCCTTGTCGCTAAACAGGCCCACCCCTGTTAATATTTCCCATGTTAAATTTCCCCTTGTCGCCAAAGTGCCGGGACCCTGTCTGTAATGCTAATTCCCATTGTCGCTTTTTTTAACATAGAAGTCTTCGTGTCGCTACGGTGTCCCAACTCACTACTTCCTTCTAATAGCCTATTACTAATTACTCCAAAAAGATCATCTCCTATACCTCGTAGTCGAAATTACCATATTGCTACAGCCTCTGGACACTGTATTTTGATCCAAAAATCACTTGTTTCTCCGTTTGTGGTCCACTTTTCACCATGTATAAGGATGTTAAACATAAATGCAAGATTTGGGTTATTTTCCTGATAATAACTTTACGCTGTTGCAACAAAACCCTAACGATTATTTATAGCATCTACGACATGTGGAATGTGACCAACACTAGTTTTAGCTCGTTATGTACTACCACCAATCACTTGCAATTTGTTAACACAATCCACGTACAGTTTATTGCTATGATCGGATGTAGAAACTTTCACATTCGTGGAAGTTATCTTATTGGCGACCATGTTTATCGCACCAGTAACTGCACCACCAGATTCTTTAAGATAACTGGTATCTGCAGAAGTAATCCTACTCGCTGATGGTGAACGTTTTACATCGTCAACATAATATTTATTTGTAAGATTAATCCGTCGACTGGATTATAAGTAGTTGCTATTTTATTCGAACCGACGCTTAACATACATGTGATGGTATCACCGGATTTTGCTACTGGTGATTCCATATCCTTTGCTATCATATAATCGACGTAATTTTTATTTGTTGAATCTGACTCCGCTGATGGAATTGCCGTAGTTGATATATTATTTGATCCCATATCCACATTTCCAACCATCGTCCCACCGGATATTGACAACTTAGAATTATCTACCAAGCTAAGTTGTGCATTGCTTACCGCCTGTGAGATATTTATGTTACGGCGGGGCTCTTCGGTCTCAAGATTTACAATCTCTTTTTTGCTCATATTGATATTTCCATTCATCTTTCCACCCGACACCGATAACTTACCATTAATGACCACACTAAGCTGGGCAAGGATTACTGCTTGCATGTTATCTGGGTTGATTGATGGATATGTTGTCTCAAGGTCTAGCACTCGCTGAACTGACATACTTAAGTTACCGATCATTGTATCCCCAGATTGTTTTGATATAATTTATTTAATCTACACCAGCCGTGGTGGTCGTACTTCCTGTTTTGTTGGTTCAGCTGTCAATTAACGTACCAAATTTTGTGTAATAGCTCATTATTATTTCTTGCTGCAAGATAAAATTTAACCTTGACCGCGAGATAGAATTTTGTGAATACTTGATAGAATGAGCATAATGAACTTTGTAACGGAGCGTTTAATCAAACATCAGCATAACAACGACCTACCGGAGTTGATATGTACCGGAGTGCCATTATCTGATAGTAAGACCAACTGGATCGGGCAAAACTAACCTTCTGATGAATTTTTAGTAAATGACCTCTTCAATTACGATCATATTTATACATTTTCACAATAAATCCACATCAAGATAAGTACGAACTGCTTAGCGAATATAACGAAAGCTGAAAAATGAACTTGGCGTAGGCGACGAAGTATTTATCATAAAACAACCCGAAGATCTAATTCCCGTTGCTGAGCTAGGTTCTGCCGAACATAAAATTATTGTGTTTGATGACATTCTCTCAGCAATGGGGAAATGAAGAAGATAAAATCTTATTTTTCCCTGTCCCGCAACAGAAAATGTAATGCAAGATACCTTGCTCAAGGCTTCTAAAATAATGATCGATTCATAGAGCGAAATACTGGCTCCTTCATAATATTTGCCGGACTCGACAACATCGACGTACAAAACATAGAACGAGAGCAGTGCAGAGGTGTATTAAAGGATAAATTTGCCGAACTTTATCATAACGCTACTAGTGATGGTGGGCATAGCTGTTTCATTTGATAAGCTAGCAAGAGATCAGAATCGTATGTTCAGATGCGGAATAGACACGTTTTAAGACTGCGAAAATTAATCTAACGGTAAACTGGTCTTACGGTAAACATCTAAAATTAGTCTAACAAAATAAATAAAACGAAAAAATGGACGCAAAACGAATGGAGGTTCTAAAGAAATTTGTTGCAACCAGAGCAGTGTTCAAAAAGATGGTTGAGCAGGAACGTCAAGGTCTACAGCAGACAGAGGAAAAAACTGCCAGACTTTTTGGCCAATGACCGCAGCAGCACTTGGCAAACAGCCAGATATTTCTGCGGTATCACCAGAAGATCTTAAAAAGTTATCAGAGAAAGGATTACAAGGTATTCCTGAAGAGGACACAGCATTAAATCAATTAAATAAGACTGCAAAAGCCATTTATTTTAAGTTTATCAGCAGCGCAAGTTGCTGCAATGTCCAGATCGCAAGCGATCCGTGGTGGTTTTCTGGGACGTGCATTGGCAACTATTACGATAACGTTGCTACCCAAATTACTGCCAGTACTCGGTACCCTGGGGATAGCTGCAGCCTCGCGTGCCGTATCCGGGGCTACGAAGAAGGCTGTGTCTGGTGAAGGTATCAAACAGTGTAGCATTTCACTTTTGTATTACAAATAAAGAATGCCTAAATCGCTAGCGATTTCAAGTAAAACAAGAAGCGTTCAGAAATGTAAAACTTAAAACATGACGAATCGGAAAGCGATCCAAGGTGGATTCATAGGGCCGTTGCTAGCAGGAGTAGCGGGAAGTCTACTTCCAAATCTGCTGAGAATATGGCGTGGGAGAGAATTAATGCTACCCGGTACCAGGAGGAAGATCTCTCTGCGATCCATCCGTTGAGCAGCTTTGAGATTCTGGATGAACTGAAAGATGTCAGCACATTTCAAGGAGTATTTTCTAAAGATGAGCTCGGGAGTCAACCGGAGGTGGAAGTTGTGTAATAAATATCCAAAATTGTAACGATGGATCTGGTACGTTTTCGGTAGCTCTTTATAAAAAGAATTATTTTGATTCGTTTGGGCTACCACCAAGTGATATTATCAAACAGTACGTGCTAGCGTCTCAAAAGTACAAAAGAATCAATTATTCGCCTAATCAACTTCAACCAGTAGGAACTACAGCTTGTGGATATTATTGTCTTATGTTTATCAAACAAATGTCCCAGTCCGCTGGCGGACCGGATGATTTTCTGAAATTTATATTGCACTTTGCACTTAAACCAAGCCTGGAAAACGATAAAATTGCTAACTGCGGCCGGAAAAAGAGTATGTTTCTCAAACGTGACCCACTATTACCTGGAGATCAGGGAATGCCAAGAATTTCTAATACTATTTTAGTCGACGATTAAATTATAACAAAAATGCAGGGCCAATTTACAAGCAAAGCGTGTAAAGGTAAAGCTGACCACGATCTTTGTCTCGAGCAAGATAAAATAGTAACTTATTTTCAGTGTTGTAATCAACGGGCTGTAATCGGATCCGGCTTAGATATTTTTAGAAGTTAATTGGTAAATTATCGAAACCTAATGGAGGATGGAACCTGCCAAGCCATAAGTACACTGGTCCGTGGAACCCTCTCAATCAGCAGCTTGATCAAAATAACAATCCTATTCCCAGGGAGCAGCCGTACAATCAAGTCGACGAAATTGCAATGCGACATGATACATGTTATCGTGACAACGAACACGATAAATCTGGTTGCAACCGAATTATGCTAGATGAGCTAAGCAATATGAGACCGAAGGGGATTAGTGAGCGAATTGATCATAAGCTAGTATAAGGTTTTATTGGAGCGAAATATAAACTTGGACTCGTAGAGTCTCGGCTTGGAAAGCTCCGACTCGGTAAAAATGTACTTTATGATGATGGAGTGCAGAACGCTCTCGTACATGAACTTCACAAACCTATAAAAAGTTTGCTAGACGATACGTTGTCGCAAACTCGGCTGATGATATATGGGCAATAGATCTAGCTGATATGTCACATATTGCAAAGCATAATGACAACAAAAGGTACCTGATAAATATCCTTGATATTTTAGTAAATACGCGTTTAGTGTGCCTGTTACAGATTCGTTGAGAGAGATTATAATAGGCACAGAAAGAAAACTGAATAAGGTATGGACAGACCACGAAGCAGAGTTTTTTAATAAGCACTTCGAGCAGTTTCTGGAACAGAATAACATCACAAAATACATTACCGGAAACGAAGGGAAAAGTGTCGTCGTCGAGAGATTTAATCGTACGCTAAAAGATAAGATCTATAAGCAACTTACAGCCAAAAATACTAACAGATACGTCGACGATCTGCCAAAGATTATTTCAGATAACAATAACACAAAACATAAAACATAAAACACTTGGAATGTCACCAAATGAAGCTGTAAATAATCCACTACTGGCAAACGAGAATATATACCGACGACACATTTAGCGTAGGTGATAAAGTTAGAATTTCACTAGTGAAGAAAAGGTTTGAAAAAGGATTCTCTCAAAAATGGTCCGAGGAAATATTCGTTGTGGATAAAATTTTAACAACAATACCTATGACGTATAAGCTGAAAGATTCAGCTGGAGAAGAAATTAAGAATTTAAGAACAGGAGCTACAGCGGACAGAGCAGGATATATTTATTATAGGGCGAGTGATAACAAGAAAAGGAAAGAAATGTTTGGTTAAATGGAGAGGCTACGGAGACAGTTTTAATAGCTGGATACCAACCAGTGAAATAAAAAATATTTGATTAAATCGCTAGCAATCCAGTCGCTATAAATCTTTTCTTATTTCAAAAGAAAGACTTACATTTCACTGGCCTGCATAATGACATTAAATATTCTCTTCGTGCTGTTGCTAATGCGCGCTGTCTCATCAAGTTAAAATTCTTAACAAACAGAAAATCAAATTTTACGTTTTTCGACGACCATAAACTTCTAACTGTCCACGGTTCATAAAGGACTTTAGTAACTCCCAGAATATCTGGTTTTCAGAAACAGTAAAATAAAACTTTTTTTAATCTTCTTAGCGAGGTAATATTTTACATTATACCGCGGTTTTGCTGTGATATGAACTTGCTCGTCTTGATGTACTATACCTGGCTCATCTGCAAAATTATCCTCGTGGACAGGAAATAAATATGTTTCTAGGTCAAATTGGGATGTCTTACATGCTGACTATTAATAGTATTGGAATTTGTCGAATCCTGATGCTCAGGCTGATCCGATGTATTACGATCAATACAAGCGTAAAAATTTGACAGTCCTTTCGCAAACAAGAAATTTGTTTGAGACATCTAATTTAATATTAATTTTATCCAATTACTGTAATAAAATACCGGACGAAATAAGAAGAATAGTAAGAACTAAAATCTTAAATAGGAACTGTCAAGCTGTTTATGACTAATAAAAAAAGACAAAAAAAAAAAAAAAACAGAAAAAAGTATGTGAATTTTCTCGTCGAATACGATCCTAACTCGGGTCTGAGGAATAAGAACTTGAGAAATATAAACAAAAAATATTTGTTAGATACGATAGAGATACTGTTTTAAAGTTGGCCCATTGTTGTTTGACAAGGGAAAATCTAAAAGATATTCTGAAAATTGATCTGTAAAGCACTCTAATTTTGTAGTAATTATTAAATTTGGATAGATTTGTTACTCGAGCTAATGTTATAAATCCCTTTCATCTGGAAGAGGCTGTAAGAAATATGTTTCGTGGTGACAATGAAACGTGGTAGCTAGCTTTAAAGTAGCAAGAGAACTAAAAATTTAATTTTGTTAAGCAATATAGAACATGATCATGTACTTCGACAAGGAAAGATCCTAGTCGAATACGACAACGAAACCTTACATAAATATCTAAATTTCTGCCTGACGAATAGTGAGGTTAGCAACTATTTTAAATAGTAGGTGATTCGTAACGAAAGAAGATTCTAACATTAAATCTTTTTCATAAAGCTGATTTTGTCTTACAATCAGCAACGAGTTTTACTGATTGTGAATGAACACTAAAATATTTTGAAGCTGTTGTTATAGAAGGAAATGAAATTCCTTCTTTAGTTTCACATTATTTGAATTAAAAGGTCTTACAGGTTATTTAAGATTAAACTTTTTTTTTCCTTGTCTGGTATTTTCTTGTTGTGTAACAAGGTCAAAGTTCACAAGTCTGTTATAGATTTTAATATTATTAAGATGATCAATAACTAAGCCAGTTGAAATCAAACTATGAAATACCCCAAACACGAACCTATGACAATAATATTTAACTTGGTTACGATTACTTCCTATAACACCTACACTCAAGTAACCATTATTTTTTTTTATAAAACTGATAACAGTCTTTGTTTTAATATTTCTAATAATACCTCTATCGTTGGACTCGTGTACATCGTAGACTGGATGTAGTTGAAATTCGCAGTGTAATAACAAGTTGCTGATGTTATTGTTTGTAACACTGCCGTTGATATGATAAACCATCAATCCGTCTGGAATATCATCACCGCTAAACAAGGTCCAGATAAAATCGTGTAAAAACATCCCGGTATATTCGATATCATTAGCGCCTTTCACTTTCATTCTATAACAAGCCGGCGTTAATTTTCCAACTGCATTTTTTGTTTTTATGTTTATCACAA
The DNA here is from genome assembly GCA_016617855.1 of Megalonaias nervosa. NCBI lineage: Eukaryota > Metazoa > Mollusca > Bivalvia > Unionida > Unionidae > Megalonaias > Megalonaias nervosa. Next base: position 25,349 of record JAECUM010023231.1, on the reverse strand, counting down.
TGCCAAACTCGTTACCAGCAAAATTATTATATTTCTGGTGACACCAGAAAATCTCTTGATGTCTAGCAAGATCGTTAACGATTATCAGCATCTGGTATAAAATTTCCATCTTATAATAATAGCTTTTCCAAATCTCTAATTGACAAATTTTACAGTACGCTTACTTAAAGAAATATAAAACAGTAGATATAGGAATGTTGAAACTAGCCGATATAGCGATAAAGTCTGTTTTTAACAGAGATATATCAGCCTATAAAAATCGCAACCTCATTTGCTGGTTTCGATAACAGTTGGTTATTTAATAATAAGTGTTTACTTACGGACTTCTTTGGCACAAACTTATATCATCCGCTTCAGCCAACAATCAAATCCCAGCTTGCCACGCATAAGAGCTTGACAATAATAGTGCAGTTCAACATCAAGCTTTCTAAAGTAAATGTATCTCTGGAATTCCAACAACAAGCTAAGGATGGTTTTATTGCTCAGACGCCTACGTCAGAGCAACGTGAGGAATTTGCTTATCCTTATGTTTCATCAAAATCTAATAGAATTCTATGAGGAACAGATTTAATATCGCTGTCAGAAAATATATTTCAGGAAATATGGAAGAAAACAGATGAGTACACAATATCTGGGTCTGGCTGGAAATTTGAAAAGATAACGGAAATACTTTTCCACACTATGAAATATAGTCCATTGCGTAGTAACTCATATGTTGAACTTCCGACTAAAATCAAAAACTCAAAATGTTGTATTAATTTCCAGAACCATGATACAAAATGTTTCCAATGGGCCATACTGTCGGCGTTATTTCCTGCACAAAGATCATCCTTAATGAGTATCAAGTAATATTGATTATGTTAACAATCTAAACTTTAGCGGGATTGTCTTTCCTGTTTTGGAATATCAAATTCCAAAATCCGAAAAACAGAACAATCTCCTGTTACCTAGAGTTATTAATGTATTTGGTTTCGATGACAAACAAAATATATATCCCAGGTACATTAGCGATCTAGCATGTCAACAGACAGTAAATTTACTATTTTATAAAGATCACTACGTGTGGATAAAGAATTTTAATGGGCTAGTCGGAGGTCAGTATAACAAGCATAAGGGAAAGAAATATTTCTGTGCCAGATGTTTGCATGGCTGTATTTCCCAACATATACTTTTATCAGCACCTCGAATATTGCTCTAATGTGCAGAAAATATCTATGCCTGGCGAAGATGACAAAATATTACAACTTGCAAACTACAGGCATAAGATGAATGTGCATTTTATAGTATATGCAGATTTCGAGTCCATTTTACTTCCAGTGAAAGGAGTAGAAAATAACCCTAATAAATCTTCGACAAGGAAATTACATGAGCATATTTCCTGAGACACGGCGTATAAGGTAGTGTGTGCAGTTGATAAATCGTTATCAAAAAACCAGTAAGGTTTTACCGTGGAAATGAACCAGCTGTCGGGTTGCTAAGGAACTTTATCGGCGATATCGATCTCATCCTGATGTTACTCGCTAATACACAAAAAAAAAAAAAAAAAAAAAAAAAAAAAGAAAAAAAAGGAAACCACTAACATTAAAGCAAGAAGCTGAACTTTCCAAAGCGGAAATATGCTATATTTGTGAGGGCGTGCTTTTGCCTCAAGATAAAGTAAAAGATCACTACCATATTACTGGAAAATATTGTGGCCCAGCACATGAAAAATGTAACTTAAAATAAACCGCACCGGATTTCGTCCCTATTGTGTTTCATAATTTCAGACGATATGACGATCATATTATAGTTGAAGCGTTCGGTAATAAAGATATAATAAACCGCCTGAAAATTAGTAAAGTGCATCCAAAATAGTACTGAAAATTATATGTCAGTGACATTAGGCAAGTTGAGATTAATTGATAGTCTGCAGTTTATGGCAGCGTCACTAGATGAGCTTGTGAGAGGCTGTAGTCAATTTAATAATTCGATTGAGCATTTCGCAGAAACTGCTGTCAGTTTATTGACACGAAAAGGAATTTTTCCCTACGAATATCTAGACGATTGGGATAAATTTTATGAAACGCGTCTACCCGACAAAGAGAAGTTTTATTCTAGGTTAAATTTGTCTGATGTATGATTATGCCTATGCTCGATCGATATGGGATTCGCTCGGCTTCAAAAGCTTAGGAGATTATCATGACCTGTACCTTATCACAGACGTTCTATTGCTCGCAGACGTATTCGAAAATTTCAGAGATGTCACCGCTTATAACTACGGACTCGACCAAGCGTGGTGCTATTCGGCACTCGGATTAAGTTGGAACGCTTTACTGAAACACAGTAAAATAAAACTGGTGCTGCTAACAGACCCAGATATGTCCAACTTTATAGAACGTGGAATTCGAGGCAGATTAAGTGTCATAACAAAAAAATTTGCCAGGGCTAATAATAAATATCTACCCGACTAAGATAGCACAGAAACATCAAATTTTATATCCTATCTAGACAACAATGATTTGTATGGCTGCGGTCTATCGGAGTCTATGCCGGTCAGCTGATTTAGGTGGATCACCGAAAAACAGTTTTTCAAGGAAACTGATAAAACTATACCGGATGATGTTAGTTATTTTATAGAAGCTGATATTGACTATCCTGTTGAGCTGAACGATGCGCATAATGACTATCCATTCTGTCCATAGTCGATGCTGATAAAATACAGTTTATTATCAGATGAGCAGAGAAATTATTCGTCTAGTGCAATCAATAGTGGTAAATCGTTTGTTAAAAGATTAGTTCCTAATCTGCTTGACAAACGGAGATGCGTTTTACGCTATAAAAATCTTAAACAAGTAGTTAATCATGGTCTGATATTAAGAAAAGTTCATAGAGTGCTAAAATTTAACCAATCGCCCTAGATGAAGAGTTATATAGACATAAACACAGCACGACGAGCAGCTGCCAAACAGAATTCGATAAAAAAAAAACTTTTTCAAGCTGATCAATAACAGCGTCTTTGTCAAGACCGTAGAAAATATCAGAAAGCGAGTCAATATTGAAATAGCCAATAACGTGGAACGTCGTAATAAACTTGTAGCATCTGACGATTTTGTTGGTATGAAAATATTTAATGAAAATCTAGTAGCCATTCAACGAGGAAAGACAAATCTAAAGTTGAATAAGCCAGTTTATGTCGGTATGGCAGTACTTGAGATATCAAAATGGCTAATGTACCAATTTCATTATGATTTTGTCAATGTTAAGTGGCCTGATGCAGAGCTGTTATTTAGATATATTGACTCTCTTTTGTACAAGATAAAATCTGATGATATTTTTCAAGAATTTTACGATAACAGAGAAATGTTTGGTCTGTCAGATTATCAAAAAAACCCAGCAGATTTCACTGTGATGATAATAAAAAAGTAATAAGAAAATTTAAGGATGGGGCAAATTTTGATCCTATCATAGACTTTTGCGTAGTAAAATATAGTGTCTACAATTAGCTGATAATAAAGTTAAGAAACTAGTTAAGGGAATTAAAAGAAATGTGGTTGGTAAGGTGATTGGATTCGACAATTTTAAAGCTGTGTTAGACGGATTTTCTAGGTATGTTGAGATGATGGCAATAAGATCAAATTGTCATGAAATTGAAACAGATGTTATCATAAAATTTGATCTTTGTAATTTTGATGATAAAAGATACTGCTCCGATGGAATTAATACATTTGCGTTAGGATATAAAATGTTTGATAGTGTTGATTATAGCAAGGTGGATTTTCTAGATTGGTTATTACAATAAATCTCCAGCGATTTCATATAAATGTTTTGCGAATGTTAGGTATTGTAATTTTGTGTGAAATATAAATCACAGTACGAGTTTCCATACTGTAAAAAATAGCAAAAGGGAGTACTTGACGTTTCACCACTCGATCTGACGTTCTTCTGTACCCCTTAACCACACGGCTACCGAGCTCTTACAGAAATACAGATGAAATTTAGATATATAACTATACGAAGCAGACACTGATCAGAGCTTGTGTGTAAATTGATTCTTTGGTTAAAATCTCAGCGAGTTATTAATAGCGCACTCATTTTGACAGACCTATAAATCTCAGCGAGTTATTAATAGCGGATTGGAATTTTATGTGAATGTTCGGAATAGTAATTTTGTGTGAAGTTAGGTATATTAATTTTGTGTGAAATATGCATATAAATCGCTAGCAATTCAAGTAAAACACGCAGAAGTGGAGTATAATGAGCGTTTCTAAGCCAAACCCTATTTTGTATGACGAGGATGATTGATTCAGTAGTAGGTCCTTGACAGGTAATCAGTAATGAAATAGATTTTGTTGCCTCAACAAAGTTGTTTTCGTATTTGTTTAGACTAAGGGGTGGGGACCTGGGAGGGGGTAATTATGCTTTCGTCCAATACAAAATAGGGTTTTGGCAGAGAAACCTCATTACAGTCTACTACTGACAGGAACGTGGATAAGTGTTGATTGTTTCATGCGCTGGATCATGGGTACCAGCTGTTAAAAATATACTAACTGGCATTTCCCTACCACAGATTAATTCCGAAAAGAGTATGACTCGAGGCCAGGATTTGTATCCCGCTAAATCTGAAATAACAATCTAGCGGCTATATTTCTTGGTGACAGACTCTAGAAAACAAAGACATTTCAAAGAACAGTACCGAATTACAGAAGAAATTATTTTGGAACAGCTGGAAAAGAACGAAGGAAGTGGATCGTTGGCTAAAATCATATTGAACTGTTTGTGGGGAAAATGTCGCAAAGTACAGTTTTACCCAAGATGAATACATAGCAGATCCAATTCGTTACTTTCATCTGGTGGACAACAAAGGAAAACTCGTGAAAATTATTCGCGAAGATTCAATCTTGGTGAATTACGAGGAAGTAAAATAATTTGCACAACTCCGATAAGTTTGGAAAGACAACTCCAGTTTAAAATTGTATAACGCCATGGACTTTTGAGGAAATCGACACCTTTACATCGACACCGACAGTTGTATGCACATTCATCGTCCTCATACCGATCAAGCAAGCAACGAATGGGTCATTTAGGAGCATGGTCGGACGAACACCCAAAATACACTGTGAGTTTTAAAAGTGGTGGCCCCAACAGTTGTAGAAACCAATAAAGAGACCGGCAGTAAGAAATTAATACTAAATTCAAAGTCAAAAGACTCACAATGAACTATCGATCGAATCAAGTGGTTGAACTTTAATATGTTGAAAGAAGCTCTATATGCCGGAAAAGATCAAGACGTTTGAGTGACAACATTAGATCCGTGCAAAATTGTGAAACTACCAAATAGTCAGTTGTCCTTTAGAAAAAGTTTATCAAACTGTGTACCAGAAACGAGTGCGACATCTAAACCATAACACGTAACTGTACGGACTCGTTGAGCTCCAGTATAAAAAAGGTTCAAAGACAGTCACCAAGAATGACGATGACCTCGTTACAGCAAGCATAGACCCACTGTGGTTTCCAGGTTCAAATACTAACATTTTCTGTGGTCTTGCCTGACTATTGTGATTGTGCCAGTTGATTGAATGCGTTTAAAAGATGCATAAAGGTAGGAATGGATTTCCCACTCTCAACTCTTTAGCTAGAGCAGGATTTGTCTGCTTGGGACAGGTAAGCAAAGTACAGTGTTTTCAGTTGTGGTGTGGCTATCCTTATCGACTATAAAGATTCAGCTATCCTGCAACATATCAGATGGTCTCGGCGCTGTCGATACCTTTTTGTTGTTCTTTCCACCGATCACAATACTGTATCTTAAATGATTGTACCATTCTCCAGTATAAAATAGGTAGACTTCCAGGAGAAACATTTCCCTTGTGTGCCCATACTCTGACCTAGAAAGATAAGGGACCCATTATGAACCCCATGGGCAATTTTGAGTCTAGCACAGTTTCACCGATACCGACGAATTCGACACAGCAATCGAGCGAGTGGCTCACTACAGAAGTAAAGTTCGATGATGAACTCGAGTGCGATGCTATGACTTGCGACCAGATCAATGCCGTACATAGCGATGCAGCAATGTCTTGCCACTCATCTGCTGACATTGAAAGCGAGGCCGTCAGCGTACCTTACCTTTTACTATTGAAAGCGATACAAAAGGACCTTTCCGTTTTACTGGTAAAAGTAACGCCGTGCGTGTACCTAACTACGGATTTCATCCATGCACTTGTAAACCACTCTGGTTATCACCAACACTAACTCATCGAGATATGTCAATCAAAGAAAAATACTTGTTTTCCGTGGCTTTGCCTGGCTGTTATGAATTTGAAAGCAGATTGCAGACGCTCAAAGGAAAAGTCCTAAATATCTGGAAGGACCTACTCCAAAATCGTTACCCAGAGCTAGATGTTTCTTCTCGGCTAACCTGGAACATGCAATATGGCTTTTGCGCTGTCACTACTTTCCTTTGGCCGTTCCAAAATTTAGATGATTCTTATGGATACTATAGAAGAGCACATTCGCAGTTTGCCTCTTGACCTAAGAGAATGCATTTAAAAAGAGTTTAACATACAAGTGAAACGCATAGAACTATTACATCCTTAATGGCATAGATCTTTTAACCAGTGATATCTGATTGGTAAAAGAGGATTGATTCTTCTGACAATATTCAAATGGTTTAGCTATTGATAAACATTTACCTGCTTCGATTTAACATTTGGGATGCCGAGACTTCTACCTACAATGCGGGAGTAATGCAAAGAATTCCATGGAACGAAGTTCAGGAAATGGTTAAAGGAATACAAAAACGAACGTTTACAAGACGTATCGCTTCAAGACAAAACTTCTTTGCGACGTGTAATGTTTAGTGAGGTAGTAACTGAACAGTTTCCATATCCTTTTCACCAGATCCCGTTTGGCAAGTGTGTGCCTATTTCAACAAAAGGAAAAACTGCTTTGAATGCCTAGATTAGAAGAGCACATTCCAAATCTAACTTTGAATATAATCGAACGCCTAGGTTACAATGAGATTCAAGTGAAATGCAAACTCAAAATCATTTCTTGATTTTTAAACTATTGTTATTTCCACAGTATACGATGACCGATTCTTTGGAGAAACTATAGAAACACAAAACGCGACTTGGAGATAAAAGTTTACCATGTCAGGACCCTGTCTTTAGTGATGCAATAAATTCCGAGGAAAGAAGTTAATGACAGTGGTATCAAAACCTTGTACAACAATTGTTTCCACCACCTACGATTCCATCGAATTTTGGACGACGTGTAGCGTGCGTGCTAAAGACCATTGTTCTTGCATTTCGTTTCCAAGCAGATTCATTGTGGACTATTTATGAACAGTTCATGCCAATACATCATAACCACTCAAACTTTATCTGTGCACGAGACACCCATTCTGTTAAAAGTGTTCCAATTTCTGAACGATATTTCTCTACCTCTGTGTTAAAAGAATTGATTCGTCGCGCTTTAACGACTATTCATGCTTAGCAGGAATTGTGTGCAGCTAATGCTGTACACCAACAGATTCAAGACTGGAAAAATGTAAGTGACTGGAAAACTTTTGGATTTGATGTTTGGACATACGAAGTCGATGACTATGCCTAAGATCTGTATAATTGATCCAAAATTAGGTTCACTAAGAACCAAAGCCAGAAGTGAACATGTAATTAAAGACAATGTTAGAAAAAAAAATCAGTGGTAGAGAACCCAACACAGAGGAGAAATATTACATGAAAGATCATTCCCGGAGGAGAAATTAGAGACAGTCAGTTCTGTAAAGACTAAAAGACGAACACCAAATTGTGTACATAGAGACAATTGTGACAATTTTGCTATGCAGTTGTATTGATTATCTTCTTAACAGTCCGTCCTTGAAATATACAACCGACAGTAACAACAGCAACGCTAGCTTCACTGCCAACGCCTGTCACTACAAGAACTCTTCCAGTCATAAGAGCAGCATCCATCTTTTGGAACATTTTGGAAAATCATTCTCCTTTGACATTCAGTAACTCCTAGGAAACCAGAACCATAGAACTTTGAATAACCAATTTTATTTAACTCCATATAAAGATAGTTCTATGGATGTGTTTGCTATCAATACCTTATGCTGTTTCACAGTCATTACTTCAAGTTATACAATTGGATAAAGACGCTCATTGGAAAGTTGCTTCATTAGAAATCATTCATCCTACACAAGCCTTAAGTATCAACGAAGAACACAACACGTTCATTGTTGATATCATGAACGAAAACGTTCAAGAACAGTTGGACAAAAATGATCCTCTTATTTATGAATCCAAAACAAACATCACCAGTCAATCCTCAATTGACGACCTACACCATGAGAATTCATGTAGGCTATCATGTCAATGCTAAACATCTCTCGTCGAATCGATTGCTACTATTTTCAACGATCAGTTTGGCGACGCCATGGAGAAAGCTCGTAAATGTGTACTGATTGAGTACAATACAATTGCTAATCGTCGTAAAATTCATTTGTCTGACGGCAGAATAATGTATACTACTTTTTCCCCGGTTTATTATCTATCCTGCTTTCGCCTACAAGCAATTTCGCTACACTGTCGAGTTCAACGAAGGACTAAAGTTATTGCTTGTGTATTCTGATGTTGTCGGATACAACGTGGTGGGAAACACAGACGCTCCGTTACTAAAAGTCATTCCTTTCAATGTGGATTATGCTATTGCTGCTTACGAGGAAGGTAGAAATACGTATCACGTTCAATAACAATTGTACATCCTTACTAACGCCTTGTCAGTAAACCGTATTTTGACAGTGTTAGCATTTGTATAAAAGAAGATCTTGGACAAACAGTCAAGGCAATGTCACTGAAAGCACATTTTCGAAAACGATTATCTAGCGAAATACATAATCAGTTGTATTATCTGTACCAAGAGTCGCTTGAGACAAAGGCATGGTTTAATAGTTATGTTAAAATCAACATTTAATACGTCAGTACCCATCTTAAAACCAATAGTAACTGGAGGATTGCAAGCTTTGAAAGATGCGGCTTTGACGCAAGGAAAATAATTTCTTTAAAACGCCCTCATTGACAAGGAATTACAAGAGAATCCTTTCTTGAAAGCAGGAAAAATTATGTTGTTTCATAGTGGAATAAACCTTTTGAAACGCCAAGACATTCCTCTAAATTCGCTCCACTCTTCTTGCCAAGGCATTACTTCTTCCTCTAATCCACAGAAGGAACTGGCAGAAGGGGAAGTTGAGATGTCATTAGCATGTTCAGAAAAATATATAGGAAAATAAAGAAGAAGAGGAGCAGTCACAGAACTGGGCATTTAGATTACTAACTAAAACAAAAGGCATCAAAGAATGACCGAAATTCCTGTCAATATTCCAAGTCAGAACTAATTCTGTTTGCCATGCCATTAACGATAACGACGATGCGAAAATCTCAACTGGTAGAATTGGTACCTCAGCCCCTACTGAATTTAAAATCAAAGGATAAATCGACAATTACGTAGATCTGAATAACAGTCACTTGTACTTGAAGGTTAAAGTTCACATATTTGGATTATAGCAATCCAGGGGAAGATGCCAGAGTAGCTCCAATCAACAATTTCATGCATTTGTTGCTCAGCGAAGTGGATTTGTACTTGCATAACCAGCAAGTTAGCAGCAGCATGGATACTTATCCTTTCCGAGCGTAGCTGACAAATCTCTTGACGGTTTTCGAGCGGCACACAGCTTGATACTTCCTTTTTATGAAACTTGACATATTGGATGTCTTCAATGACACAGAGTTGACAGAACCTGAAGATCCTCACAATGTTAGATTTAAGGACCGCCAAATTAAAATCAAGCAAGGGCGAAGTTTAGAAATGATGGATTTGGACATGTGGTTGCAAGGTAAGCATTTGTTGAATGGAGCAGATGTACGCCTGAGAATGAGTCGAAGTAGTACTGTGTTCCATTCCATGGCCAATACTTACGAGTAAAAAACCTCATCGAAGAAGCCAGACTTTACGTGCAGAACGACACTCAACTATCCATTGAAACGATTGCAAGTGAAAACCTTAGCCATTGCCTCTGGACTCTTATCCTTACCAAGATGAAGATCATATATTTTCCACGGACAGCTACCTAAACCTTTGCTCATTGGAATCGTCAACAATGCAGCCATCAACGGAGCCTTAGATCAATATCCGTTTGAATTCCAACAGTTCAAAGTGTCAGAGATAGAAGTCACTAGAGAGTGCCAAACATGGTAGACCTGACCTTTTGAACCTAGTTTTGCTCAGAAATATTACTTGAGATCTTATCTGACACTGTTTGAAGTGACAGGACAGTTAGATACCAACAATAGCCACGACACTTCAAAGACGATTATGCAAGATGATATGTTTTGTGGGGTTTTAATTCACTCTTTACCAAGACAGCGACGTAGGACATTTCCACCCTAAAATGTCAGGCCAACTTCGTATGGAACTACAGTTTCAGTAGCTCTGGCTAACACAATAAACGCGATCTTGTATGCAGAATTTGACAATACTCTGGAAATCAACAGTTTTAAAGGAGTGATCCTAGACAATTAGAAAAGATAGAAAACAATGAACCTATGGAGGCAATGTTTTTTATCCAGAAGAAGAAGACAAAACAAAAATACAATCATGATGTCAAGATGGCCAGATTAAAAACATCATTTAGTCTCCTTTTTTGCTCATGCCTTGGATGCCAATCGATCATTCTAATCAGAAATATAACAAATGCTTGATGATGAGTCAGGAAGAAAAGTTGGAAGAATATCTGGAAGAAGCATGGATTTGAATCTGAGAAACGACGATATTGATAAGGTGGTATAAAGAGTTGTGTGACCATTCCTTACCTCTGTGGACTTCTTTGGAGACGAAAGGCATCGAATCTTTCTTGCAATATAGTACAGAAACTACCCGTTCCTCAAGACATTTGACAAAACTTTTCTCAGGGAAAAAGTCAGGTGTGAATTAATGGCTTATCATTACCTTTGAATAAAATGGATAAAGCGGAGCATTCACAGTCTTGTCATTCATCGTCCACTGGTTGATAAAGAAAAATGAAAGTATACTGTAAATTGGAAAAGCTGAGAGAAGCCACCAAATTGATGGAAAGGCTACAACACCTTCTCACCCGACCCAGAAACCCACTGTATAGCAATCTAATTGTTGTAAGGGGAATCCACGAATACATTGATGAAGAGAATAACACAACATTGTTCACACGCTACAGAATCTGGTCCTTGTAATCTCACACTAATAAAATCAGTGGATAGAGCATTTATTTTCATAAAGTCTTTGAGATCGTCTTGCAGAGGAGATAATCCAAAAGAATCAAAATAGTATACACTGTGATCGTTGGTAAAGCAGATGGCTATCCGATAGGTTCCTTGTCGTGTGGGGAAAATGGAGCGCTACCCCGAAATGCAACACTTAAAGAGAGACATTATCCCACTGAGAATCACCAAAGAGTTGGTCAGAGAGGTGATGGATGAAAAAGTTTTAAAGATCAAAATGGCGTGGGCGGAGAAGAAGAGGGGAAATGAGAGATTGAAGATGGAAAACGAAGAGGGAGAAGGAGAAGAGAGAGAAGGAATGTAACAGACTGAATAATAACTGGATGAAAATCAAAGAAAAAGTCAGAAGATTGGGTCATCCTTTTTGATGCCAGTGGAGGAGGAGGAGGAGGAAGAGGAAGAAGAAAAGGGAAAGGAAGACTAGAGGAAGCAGGCCAACGAGCATAGTTTTTGACTTATGGTCTCCACAAATACATCGTGGAACAAATGGGGCCAATGATGTGCAGTCTGCATTGCACGACTCGGCAGGTGCGACTATTGCTGAGGGACAGGAATGTATATAGAAACTCAATGGCCCTTTACGGACCATCCAGATCCCCAGAAAAGAGATATTAATTATATATCAATGTTCTGTGTTTTATTTTTTCTGTATCTTTGTGTATAGCTTTATCTTTCCAAACAAAAACTAAAACTGAAATAGTTCTGGTCTTAGTACGAAACTTGAAGAAACAAAAAAAAAAGATAATTTAGATAGAAAGTAGAACAGGTAGCAACAAAAAGTGCTATCCAGAACATAAAGTTAATTGTGGCTGTACTGAGTGTGTTATCTTAGGTACAATGTTTTCAACTAACTTGGCAAAAATTACAACTGTTAATTATCCATCTAAAATTTTCAAAATTAAAAACCTGCTAATTCAGTAGAATCATAGTTTTGTTTTCTAAAGTTTAGTTGGAAGGATGGCAGTGATAAAGAATTTAACTATCTCTATAATTAATTGTCTTTTATTATCATTACCAAAGCCATCCAAAGAGGTTCTTTGTAAACTAAACACACTCTTTTACAAGTTTGTAAGGCATTCATTAAAAGACAAAATCAAAAGATTTATTTCTGTGAAGGACTATCATGAGGGGGATTAAATATGATTGATACATTTAAGTTTGTGAATGCATTGAAAATTACAGGGATTAGAAGAATATTATCGGATGAATCTTAATGTAAAGGTTTGTTACAATTCTCTGTATTAAAGATTGATAATTTATTTTCATTTGGAACAGATTTCTAAATTCGATAAAAAGTGCCATTAAATTAGTGACAACTGAACATTTTTACAGAAACACATATTCATTGAAAGGAAGAAAGTGTGTATTACAAAACGCATTTTCATAAATGCATTAGATTTGTGAATGATTTGATAAATGGTTTCTGGATGAGTTTTGATAGTTTTAAAAATAGATTTTCAAGGCATACTTGTAGCTATAAAGTCATACAAGAATACATTTAAAATACATTTAGTATCAATTATGATTCAAAATCTGCTACAGCCGTTTAAAAATAACACTGTGCAAACGATTATGAGAAATAAAAGTGGATGTATATATGAAAGCTGATTGGAAACAATGAAGTATCACTTCAGGACGAAAATGGAATTTTGAATTTGGCGATTTAGAAACTGACGACCGAGAGAATTTTTTTCTTGCTATCACATACATCTTCAAAATGTCCAAATCTTAGATGGTTGCAGCTGAAAATATTACACAGAAATTTACCTACAAATGTATTTATCAAAGGAATCAAATATTGTCACAAACTCTACTCTTCTTATATATTACATGCCGAGTGAATTTCTCATATCTTATGGGATTGTCACATGATTAAGATTTGTATAAATAATATTTTGCAAATGTTAATGTAGTCATACAATTCATTTAGAATTCACAAACATAAATATTATCTTTGGAATTAAGGACTAAGCTTAGGCTGATGATTTAATTGATCTGATAATTCTATATGCAAACGTTCGCCTCAGTTAAAAAGATTGTTGCTTTTAACTTCAATATGGAACACTAAAGCGATTATAGAAAGTGTACATGAGAAAATCTGACAATGAATGGTCATTGTACGAATAGAATATAGACTAATAAGCTATGTTTTTGGAAAGGTATGTGCGTGTATATGTATACATGCCAACGTGTTTACGAATTACCATTGACTTAAAGTACAATCTAATAAAATGGACAAAAGTTAGCTATCTAAAACTGTTCTATATAAATTATCATTAGTTTAAACTACAACCTACAATCGTTGATACAAGTTAAGTACCCACATAGGTCACATAACTGTAATAGTTCATATTTACTCGACGGCTTTCCCTGTTTCCCTAAGAAAGTTTCACTTTCTGTGGAAACCGATGAGACTGTTAGAAATGGGAATTAACGTTATTTATTTATACTTTATTTATCTAAGATTTATTTTATCTGTTATGTATATTTAATTTGCATTGTTTGTTTGATAGGTTTTTTTAAGTTTTTATTTTATTTTTTCAGTATATGCTATGGTAATGTAACATTGTTTGTTGGACGTAGCCTTGTCCAACATCAAGATTATTTCTAATTGACCTGAATTATTGAGTTTTTAAAATTTTATTCTGCAAACAACTAATACATAGCTAAAATATTCTCCATGTGCAGGGGTTTAATATCAGGATCATTATTAATAGAAGTAGATATGTTTAGTTGGATCTGGGTCTAGGTTATTGATTTCCCTTACAATTTACCTGGTGTACCTGACATTGTCCATGTTATAATTTTAGTAACAGACTGTCTAATAATAACGAACATTTTATTTTGTAAAGATTAAGAACTTTCTAGAATGTTATTTTCCAATAGATAATATTGTTTCGTTTTATACAAAATGTTAATTTTGACCTGAGGTCAAGTAGAGGGCTATATAATCTTGTCACTGGAGAGATTATTCATTCGTGCTTAAGATCTAGCAGAATCAATTTGTATTATTTTGTTGTCCAGTAGTTCATTTTGGGCTCGAACTTATTTCTTCAAATTGTTCACTTCAAGTGGGTTTTTTTTCTGGAAATACAGAGAGCTCATTAAAAAATATTATTATTAGACAGAGAAATTCTCTGAGATTTATGGTGAATTCAAACTTGGAATTATATTACTGTATTTCAACAAAAGGCTGCTGATATAATAATACTATACAGGACGCCACAGGCACATCAACACCCTTCACCAAAATAATTTAGATTTCTACGAAGGTTTATTCAGAACATTAGATTATTAGGACTTGTGTCAGTAATTCTAGGATTATTTTGGGATTTTATTCGCAATACCGTAAGTTCTTTTTTTATTTTCTCTTCCCATGAAAATAATTTATTTGTTGAATTTTGCAAAGCTTATTGCTTTTCACTCTTTTCTGTTACTTTTTTTAAGAGCATAGACTCGTAACATATTGATCGATCAATCAATCAGTTATTTAAAACTGAGTGTTACTCCTTCCTTAAAGATAAAGTCGATTCAGATTTTCACTCCTTATTATTTGACATAAATTAATATCATAAATGCCGAAAAATAAACAAATGTTTTAGTTCAGGCCTTTGCAAATATAGAGTATCTATCTTGTTTTGGTACCGCCATATTATACAGGTAAAATGTTATTGATCATCTATAAGCATCAGCAGATCCGCTGTGTCACGAGGTCCATTTACGTTCATGGCGGTAGGTATATTAGATATAAGAATGTTTATTCGTGTGAAATACGTTTTTATAAAATATCAAGCGAAATAACACTCAACCTCGAACTATATTTGCTCATACCCCATCTGTCCTTTATATTCCAACTAGAACTGTAGTAGTAGTATAGTAGGGTACTATACGGACAATGGGAATTAGCATTACAGACCCCCCCCCCCCGGGGTACTATGCGGACAAGATTTATACGGACAAAAATTCACCCTGGGGTACTATACGGACAATGGGAATTTTGTATAGCGACTAGCACACCCTGGGCCTGTATACGGACAATGGGAATTTTGTATAGGGACAATAGGAATTGAACAGGTAGGGTGACGTCACCGTACTGGACACATGCAACAATGTAGCAAGTACCGTGACGTCATGCCACCTTTTTCATTTCTATACAAAGTGTGATGCATTCGAGTTTGTGTCAGTGAATAGTAGAGTATGTTTAAAATTTTTTTAGGCAAGAAAGAATAAATCTTTTCGAGGCAGTGGAGTGGCTCTGAAAAGGGCCGTTGTTAGCTATGTTAACACCATTCCGTTAACATAGAGGGCATCTCACTGATCTTCTTCTCTTTCTTAAACTTCGTCTAACTTCTCGACCGTAGATGAGGACTCGCTTCAGACAACCTTGTCTTTCCACATACGTCCTACGTTTCCAAACGCTTGTCTCGGTGATCCTAACGATTCTCCATGATGATCTCACATACATAGGTAAGTCCGTACGGAACAGCATCGACGATACGAGGGTAGACGATTCAACGTTGGTCCACATCTTTGTGACGAGAACAGGTGATGGGAATGAAGTGAACCGCGTTTATTTATAGTGGAAGAGCGGATCGAAACGGATTGAAATTGTTCACCAATTGCAACACGCGTTACAAAATTCAGTCACATTCCCTATATATGTGCGCTAGCGTCTGTGTGCAGTGAATCGATGCGACACTGTTTTGTGAAACATGACGGAAACGAAGAAGACAATGAATTGGGGTGAACCGGCTTTGGAGACGAGAAGCAATGGCATAGCAGTGGCTACCAAAGTCAACACAGGACTACTACCAGAAGAAGTTGATTTCAATTGGGATTTAGCATATTTTCTCTCTTCTTCACAAGAATTTGTTCCGGTACCAGCACCTTCGTCACCTTCTCCTTCTTTACCACACGTCAACGATTTTAAACAGAGACAGAAAGAAAAATTGGAGAAATTTTTACAGCAGCAGAAAGAAGCAGAACAAGCATTTCTCCTTGAACATCAACAGCGAGAAGAAGAGACAAGAAGGAAACGACAGGAAGAAGCAGCAGAGAAGAAACAAAGTCTAGGAGAGAAGGAGAACAGTGAAAGTCAAACGGTAATGGTACTCTTGGACATTTTGGCCGAGTTAAGGAGTCTGAAACAAATGTATCAGACTTCTTTATTACGACCCAAGAGAAAAAGACCTTCCGCAGCCGAACAGTCTAACCCTGTTACTACACCGGAGATACCACCCCTAGTGATTTCTACCAAATCATTGACAGGAGTAAGTCCAGAAGTAGGCCTTGGCCGTGGCAAAGGCTTAAGGCAGTAAAAGTTGATTGCTTCTCGTTCCTAAGTTTGTTCTAAGAAAAAAAAAACAAACACCCAACGGTCCTTTTCAGGGCCACTCACTTCTTTCGAAAAGAGATAATATTAATTTTCCCAAATTCAATTAAAACTCAAAAATCCCTTGTTTAACCCTATGATATACGTGTTGTGAGTGCGTGAGTGTAGGTCCTTATTATTCTAAACAATCAAAACCAAGAGACACTTACGTTTTTTTCTGGTCTATTCTGGCACAAATATTTACAATCCAATATCACAACACAACATAACACAACACTTTTAAAAGTTCATAGACTTCTTCTGTGTCTTTTTTTTCTTCTTTCACTCTCTGTTTTCTGATTTTCTTCACTTTCACAGTTTTTTCCTCCTCTTCTTCCTCACTTTTTTCTCGTCTTTTCTTTTCTGTCTTCTCTTTCTGAACGTGTCGGGGTTCTTCCTTTGCCGAGGGCACCTCATTTTCTTCCTCCTCCTCCTCCTGCTCCTGTTCATTCTTAGGACAGCCTGAAGACCAATGTCCTTTCTCTTGACAATGATAACAGGTATCTTGACTTTTGTCTCTTCTGACACTGGTCTTGCTTTTTTGACGATCTGGACAATCTGTAGCCCAATGCCCTTTTTTTTGACAGATATAGCAAGTATCTTGACTTTTATCTCGAAAGAAGGGAGAGTAGTCCGTCGGTTTGTCTGAAGAAAACTTTCTTATGACACCTCGCAAAGCTCTAATCAGAAGTTCGATCTGTGTTGGTTCTTCTATCGTGCTGGTCAGCTTGAGAGCGAAATGAATACTGAGAGGGAAGACAGCAACCCTTTATATATACACTGAGTCTGACATGGATATGGAGGGGTCCATGGCGTTTCAAATGTAGTCATTTGACTTTTTGCAGTCAAGATGAAACGATCGCATCATTTCGTAAAGAAAGGAGAAGAAAGTAAGAGGAAGAAACGTGATTTATCGCCTCGCACAGTAGCTGAAGTCTTGGCTCAAATTCATGCCAGCGATTTTGAAGATGAGATGAGTGAACCAGAATCTAGGCCCAGAGGGTCTACACTCAGTCAAAGTCCACCACCACCAGTAAACCCTGAAAAGTACTACCACATTCTATAGACGGACAAACGCTCCTCTAGAAAATTTAAAACTACGGCCTACACGTACGCGGTGAAGTTTAAAGATTTCAAGTCCGACGTACCACTGGAGAAACCAGAAGGGTTCATCACCGATGTGTGGGATTCGTTGTTAACCACACTGAAACAGCAATGTGAAGCCAAAGAAGACGATCGCTTGAGACTTTCTATTCGTCACGACAGTTTGAAGTCCCCCGTTTGGATCGAGTTTAGCAGCGCAGCAGAATTGACACCTTCCAAAGTCATGGACAAGATTTAACACGTGCAACAATCCAACGACAAGTTTCACATCACCGATGTGACCCACGTGTCTCTTTCCCAAGGGACGGGACGCAAAAGGGTGTTCTTGGTAGACAATCTTTGCAGCATCAAGCGCAGTATCGTTCAAATTAACAACACTCAAGACAAGATGTGTTTAGCCCGTGCCATCGTGGTGGGACGAACGTATGCCGAGAAGAACGACACGGCAGAATGGAAAAGAACCTGGCAAACTATTCAGAAATCATGCCGATCCAAACAACAAAGAGAAGCAGAACTCCTGTTACAGCAAGCGGGGATATCCAAAGACACACCCTGTGGCATTTCAGAAATGCAAAAGTTGCAAGACGTCTTGGCTCCACGTTACACCTTGAAAGTACACTCTCAAGAAGTGCGCAGACCTCTGTTGTTTCGAGGCAAAGATTTCAAAGACGGAAAATACATTCACGTCTATCATCACGATGAACATTTTGATGCCATTGCCAGTATCACTGCATTCCTGTCATACAGTTATTACTGTGAGAAATGTGAATATGGCTATAACAATCGAGAGCAACATAAGCATTGTGGATCGAAATGTGAGGGATGTTTAGCCTCTAAGACCTGTCTGGACCAAGGACAAGAACGAGTGCATTGCCCAGCTTGTCAGCGCACGTTTGTCAGCCCTGTCTGTTACCAACAACATCTAAAGACGCAAGGTTCACAGCAGAAAAGTGCTTGTCAGCTCATGAGATTGTGCCCTACTTTTGGACAAGGCATACGTACCAATAATGCCAAGGCGCACGTCTGTTCAGGAACGAAGCGATGTCACATTTGTCGCCAAGTCGTGGACTTGGAACACCATTGCTACCTTCAAAAATACCATTCCAAACGTGAAGAAGAAGATAATGACCAGAAGAAAGGGAATTTCATCTTTCTCGATTTCGAATGCATGCAAGAGACTGGCATTCACATTCCTAATTTCTGCGTGGCTCATCGAACGTGTGAGAAGTGCATCCAAGAGCCTATTTTTACTCATTGCCCTCACTGTAGCAAGATTCCTGGAGGACGTGAAAAAATCATTCGTGGACCGAACACGCTGGCCGATTTCGCCCAATGGATCTTTGACCCTATCGACGAGACGTGGAGCCAAGAAGACATCAAACTTTACGGAGATTGTCATCGTTATGCCACCGTGATGGCTCACAATTTCTCGGGATACGATGGGCAGTTTCTTTTGAGATACTATACGGAACAAAGTACCGAACGTCTGAAAGTGACTTTGAACGGAGCCAAAATCATTTCCATGCAAGTGGGACAAGTGCAGTTTTAAGATTCGATGAGTTATTTGGCCATGCCTTTGAGTCGCATGCCTAAAACGTTTGGAATGACAGAAATGGCCAAAGGCTATTTTCTACACTTTTTCAATACCTAAGCCAATCAACACACCGTTCTGCCCCATTTGCCTGAGGCTCACTACTACGACCCCGACAACATGCGTACCGAACAACGAGAAGCTTTCTACGCATGATACCAGACTCACGCCTCGGACCCTTTCGACTTTCAGGAAGAAATGTTAAAATATTGTCGTTCCGACGTGGACATTTTACGGCGTTGCTGTGGAAAATTTCGAGAATTATTCATGGAGCACGGAGGGATCGACCCTTTGAAAGAAGCCTGCACCATTGCCAAAGCGTGCTCCCTAGTGTACCGTCAACGATTCATGCCCGAAAACACCCTGGCTGTCATCAGTCCTCAAACAACCAATTTTGTCAAACGTCAAAACTCGGTCAAAGCCCTACGCTGGCTACATTACGTGTACGACAAGGAAGACAAATGGATCCAACATGCTAGCAACGGAGGAGGCGAAAAGACCATCGGAAGGTATTCGGTGGATGGTTGGGACTTAGAAAACCCCCAGATCGTGTACCAGTTTAACGGGTGCTTTTTTCACGGATATCCGATCTGTTACGCTCAAAGTGACACTACAAATCAGTTTTTACAACGGACCATGGAAGACTTGTACGAGGCCACTTGTCAGTGGCGCTTGAAGTTAGAAGAGCAAGGATACCAAGTGGTGGAAATGTGGGAACATGAGTACGATCACCGATTGAAAACCGATGCCGAGTTTAAGCGTATCGTGGAAAGTTACAAGCTGATGGACCCACTGAACCCACGGGACAGTTTGTACGGTGGAGGGACGAATGCCACCTGTTTGTTGTACCAAGTCGACGAGGAGAAAGGAGAAGAAATTAAATACTTGGATTTGTGTTCTCTGTATCCATACGTGTGCAAATATTGTTACTTTCCTGCAGGGCATCCACAATTGCTGACGGAACACATTGACCTGGACAACATTCACCAATACGAAGGATTGATCAAGTACAAAGTCTTGCCTCCCACGTCCTTGTACCATTCCGTTTTACCTCACAATTGCCAAGGAAAACTGATGTTTCCCTTGTGCTGTACTTGTGCCGAAACGTGCAACCAAGACCAACCTTGTCAGCACACCCAGGAAGAACAGGCCTTGACGGGAACGTGGGTTAGCGTGGAATTGTTCAAAGCTCTGGACTTGGGATACCAACTGTTAGAAGTGTACGAAATTTACCACTTTCCCAAGATAGAAAAATACCACAAGGGCGACGAGACTCAAAAAGGCATTTTCGCAGACTACGTGAATGCTTTTTTGAAACTGAAACAAGAAGGCAGCGGCTATCCTTCCTGGTGTCGCACTCCCGAAGACCAAAAGAAATTCAAAGAGAAATACTGGGAGCAGGAAGGCATCACTTTAGACCACATCGAGAAAAACGAAGGAAGGCGATCGTTTGCCAAAGTGATGTTAAATTGCTTGTGGGGTAAAACGGTACAACTACCGTGTTTACCCAAAACGGAGTATTTGACAGAACCTTCTCGCTACTTCCAGATGATTCACGACAAAACCAAATACATGAAACATGTGGACGTCCTTCGTGAGGACATGATCTTAGTCAATTACGAAGAAGAACTGGACTTTGTAGAAGCCGACGAATTTGGAAATGTCATCATTGCGGCTTACGTGACAGCCCATGCTCGCTTAAAACTGTACGAAGCTTTAGAACTGTTAGGAGATCGCGTGTTGTATTTTGACACGGACAGTTGCATCTACATCGATCGCCTTGGTCAACCTCACCCTGTCATCGAAGGGGACCGTTTAGGAGCCTGGACGGACGAGCATCCCGAAGACAAGATTCTAAGTTTTGCTAGTGGCGGTCCCAAACATTACGGCTACGAATACCGTTACCCACAAGGAGAAGTGCACACCGAGTGTAAAGTGAAAGGATTGACTCTCAATTATCGCACCAGTCGACTGGTGAACTTTGGTGTCTTGAAAGAAGCCTTGCAGTCTGGACAGGATGGAAATTTTAAACTGACCACCCACGAACCGCACAAGATTGTATGTTTACCCACACACCAAATCGTCAGCCGGCCCTTGGAAAAAGCCTATCAAATCGTGTACCAGAAGCGAGTACGGCTTCCCAATCACTTCACTTTACCGTACGGTCACGACGATATTGGTCAGCATATAAAAAGGGGCAACGTCCAAGATCGATAGTTTATTGTCACTACCATTGGCAAGCGAGAAAGATGAATTTTTTCAAACATCAAGTATCAAGCAAGAGCAAACTCGAGTGCGATGCTGTGCCTTGCGATGGCAGGGATGCCGTACTCTATGACCTTAGCGATTCAGTACCACATCATCATGGGAACTTTGCTATAACTACTACCATACCTACCATGGAAAGTGATGCTGTGCGTGTCAAACCTGACGGATGCGAAAGTGATGACACTAGTTATCGTACACCATTTAACTTTACTATTTTTCGTGGTGGATGTCATCCTTATGAAACCATTCGGCTACCACCCTACGGATGTCATGCAAATCTGAGCACACTCCTACATATTTCACCATACCCTCATCGAAATAAACCTGTGAAAGACGAATATTCGTTCCCTGTGCGTTTGCCTGAATACTGCGACTATGAAAGTCGGATCCAAACCTTCCGAGGAAAATGGCCAAAATATCTGGGAGGACCAACCCTCGAAGAATTAGCTAGAGCCGGATTTATCTACATGGGCGAAGGGGATAAAGTCAAGTGCTTCAGTTGCGGTGTGTAACTTCACGAGTGGGAGAAGAAAGATTGCGCTTACCTGTAACATGCTCGACGGTCTCCAGATTGTCACTACCTACCTTTAGTGGGACCTCGTCATTGAAGTGGGCATACCATGTCGTGTAAGAAACCAGCTACGTGGCTAGGAGTCAAACATTGGACAACACCTAGACAAGTATTTGAACCCC
This sequence comes from Megalonaias nervosa, assembly GCA_016617855.1. NCBI lineage: Eukaryota > Metazoa > Mollusca > Bivalvia > Unionida > Unionidae > Megalonaias > Megalonaias nervosa. The sequence goes on along the minus strand of JAECUM010023231.1, from coordinate 3,028 downwards.
ACTGGAATGATAATCTTCAAACATTACCAAACGAATTGCAAGAGAAGATCTACAAGGACATCTGGCTGAGACTTGCCAGAGCCAAATCTCATTTTGCTACTGTTGAACTTTGTGTCGAGAAATTCACAAGAGGAAATTGACAAAAGTCAACAAACAAGTCAGATTTCTTTGGATCAAGGGTGCGTTCTTCCTAATATTTCGCTTTAGAACATTTACATTTGAATATTTTATTGACATTCTTGACCGTTTCCTGGAATGGCAGTGGTCAGAAATTACTCACTTTGTCTGTTACTTTCGCTCTAGGAGAAGTGTTTGACTGACATGGTCATGGATACTTTACAAGAGAACATTTGTGGTTTGCCTGTGGAGTTAAGAGAATGCATTTAAAGCGAGTTCGTCAAAATACAAGTGAAACGCAAAGAACCATTGCATCCGTTACGTCACCGATGTTTGAACCACTGGTAACTGAATGCTATAATAGGACTGATTCTGATGAAAGTGTTCCAGTGGTCAGACATTGATGAATCGCGTGAAATTCATAAATTTTTGGATGCCACTCATTCAACTTACAAGGTGAACCTAATACACCGAATTTCAACTGATGAGTTAGAGGATTACAACAAATCTTTACAAGAACAATTCTTTCTAATTTAAGAGGAAACTTCTGTGAGACGTGTGGTGTATGAGTTAGTGACTAAACTTTTTTGGTTCGGTACTAAAATAAAATCGAGACTGTTCAAAAAGTACACTTGTTACCTTACACCAAAGAGGGTATAAAACGGACTACCATGCAACGACCTTTTTCATTCGTGATACAACAGATTCCGTAGAAGGAAATCAATGACACTATTCAAACGGTAGAGGATTATGATCATCTATTATGAGAACAGTGTCCATTGACTTGGGGTCTACGTGTAGTGTGTCTTAGTGACTTGCTTTCTGGGATTTCGTTTACCAGTCGATTCCTTGTGGACTCTTTACGAACAGTACATACCACTCCAAAAAGCATGAAAGCGGCCCATTTAAATGTACACGAGAGACTCATTCTGCTCAAAGCTTTGCGGTTTCATCTTGATACTTCTCAACCTCTACGGAAAAACAAGATTCGTCAACTTTTAGGCACTGAAGATGTGTACGACGACGTGTGTTTAGCTTGTGACTTACACCCTCACTGGAAAGATGTACGTGACTGGAAAAGTTGGGGTTTTGAGGCTTGGACAAAAGAAATGGCACACTATGCAAAAGATTTGTAATCCTAAAAAATTAAAACGTTCAGTGAAAAAAGTAACTTTTAAACCAGTGTTAGTGACAGTGCCAGAGGAAGAAGAAGAAGTCTTGACCGAGGAAAACCACTCTCTTCAGGACAGGACCATGATCGACATCCCCGAAACGCCATTCCGGGAGGACTCTGGTGTGACTGTGCCAAGGAGTGTAGAGACTCTCAGAACATTACACACTACCTCTACGATTTCACCTCTTGATCATCACAAATGTTGTACAGAGACTTGTTTATATTCCACTATGATCGTTTTGATGCGTCTTTTATTCATGTACTTAAACCATTTGGCTTTTATGTATTTTTGTCTTTCGTGTTGTTCACACTTAAAGATGACAATAAACGTGTCCTGAAAAAAAGTATAAAAACTCTTGTCTTGTCTGTCTTCGTGTCAAAAGTAACATTTCTTACACTACTATGGCTACCTCTAGTGTCTCTGCTCCCTCTTCCTCCACGGTCAAAGTCATTGACGAACACGTAGAGTGGACTAGTTGGGAGGCCTTGAATCTTCGCCATCACTTTAACATGCTCATTGCTGGATCTAGCGGTTCCGCCAAAACCGAATTTGTCAAACGTTTGATCGAACATAAACATCATTTGATCTATCGTCCACCTCAACGCATCGTGTGGTGTTACAAAGAGTGGCAATCGGCGTACAGCCTTCTGCGAGAAAGTCAAGGCGATTCCATCGTCTTTGTGGAAGGCATTCCTGGCGAGGACGACGGGATTGTGTCTGACCCTAGTCAAACTCATTTGGTTATTTTTGACGACATGTTAGGAGAATACGAAGAAGAAATTAAACTCTAGTTTACGCGCAAAGGGCATCATCGTAATGCCAGTGTCATTTACATCACCCAAAATTTGTTTCAACAAAGTAAAGCCCATCGTACCATCAGTCTCAATGCTCATTATGTGGTGTTGTTTAAAAGCCCTAGAGATAAATCACAAGTACAAGTCTTAGCCAAACAGTTAGGAACGCCTTGGCTGACAAATGCGTACGACGATGCCACTCAAACCCCACACGCTTATTTACTCGTGGATTTAAAACCTACCACTCCCGATTATTTGCGATTTCGTACCCATCTGTTTCACCACTGGTGCCAAGACGGATGGCCTATCGTGTACACGTCCCCTTCGTCGACTTAATCACAATCACCAAAAAAAAAGTCTATAAAAACCTCGGTCACTTTGGCTCTGTCTCACACATCGTCAACATGACGTCCCTTCAGTCTCATCTTGCCATTAAATTGATTCGTGCCTTGTACGGTATCAGTCGCGAAAAAAATCCACAAATACGTGCTCGTGTCTTAGAAGCTAGACTCAAAGAAGTCTTACGATGGTTTACGGTGACAGCACGTCAATTACTGCAAGGCATCATTAAGATTCCACATCAAACCAAACGTTTTTTTTTTGTTGAGAGAAACCAAGTAGCCTTGACCCAACTAGCCTATCCTCGCATTGACACTCAAACCAAAAAGCAAATCATTTTAAAACCTGGAGGAAGCGGTTCTCTAAGAGGTGTCATCATTCTTTCCCTCTTAAAATGAGATCCTAATACTCCCAAAGTCGTTCCCAAGTAAAAAGCCACGCCCAAACGTACCCAGAAGAAAAAGAAAAAGAGCAACGGTGTCAAGACCAGGTCACAGAATCAGAAAAAGAAAACGAAAAGTCCACAGAAAACAGCTTCTACCCGCAAGAGAGTGTCTCCAAAAACTTCTCCTCCATCGGTGACACCCTGTTCCTCTTTAGCGG